>JAYJMB010018642.1:0-43092 GCA_036873735.1 Pouteria campechiana
TGTTTTTTTTTTTAAATACTTGAGCTGGGCCAGACTATTTTTGCTCATTTGAAGTTGAAGAAACTGGGCCTGGGCCAGATCGTTGCCCTTCTAGTCCACAGTTGGACCAAACTGCCTAGTTCAGGTTTTAAAACTCTAGTTGTATTAGGTATAGTTGAAATAATATGTGGTGGCTTATTAAATTTTATGTTGCTATTATGATATGTTATTTGCTGATTGAATTAGTATGGAGAATCAGGTACATCTCTAGATTCTTATTTATGTATATACGAATGCTTATTCTTGTAAATGAATTTCTGAGATCAAGATGACCTCATGGATTGACAAGAGTGATAAATGTTATGCTTATATTTTTTATGTGTTGATTTATGTGGAATACTGGAACATATGTTTTAATTTAATTATTATTAGTTTCATTTGACTACCTACTTATTGAGTCTGTTGAGGTTGACTTCTTTATTTTATATTTTTATTTAGCAGGTCAAGGAATGGAGTTATGGAAGATGTTATTTAAGTTTGAAATTTGTATGTATAAATATAATCATGTTGTATTAATTTCACATGTATATTTATATTCAATAGATGCATTGATGTATAATTGTAAAGCTAAATGCATATTGATGAACAAGAAAATACATTGATGTAATAATGATAAATAGTGGAGGGATGTTGTAATAAGCCAGATATACTTATTGACATCACGATGCTACCATGATTTGAGGCAGTGTGGGTGAGTATAATAATGGTTATGAGTTTGTTATATGATCTTTATGCATAATGATGTCAAAAAGGTATTTAATACTTATTAGTGTTATATGGTTAAATCTTTTATGATTCATATGATAAAAAGATGTATAGTTAATATATAGTGTAATATTGTAAAGGTAATATGCCTTATATTTTAGGGGAGACTTTGTTGAATTGGCGGTAGGCCGGTAGAATCTTTATTTGAAATATAAGATGATGGCATGTAGCATTGGCTCTAGTATGACATGGTTAAAATATATAGGTTGGGATGGGCGGCTACAAGTAAACATTACATTAAGAAAACGCCCATAAATAAAAAAAGAATAGATGATCTCCCGTACATATTTGTAGTGATACACTCGCACCTCGGCCCTACGTAAATAGTGTTAGCGGTAAAGCGCTAGTCCAATAACGCAGCTTTTGATGACCAGGTAACAGCAATGCATCAAAATCCGATGGATCCTGGTACAAATCCACCAGTGAAATCCAAGCATTGGCCCGTCGGCTGCATACGAGGGTTTGGCTCCGCTTAGAGGAAGCACCCAAGTTACGTACAACCCGATGGACCGATGGATGCTGCATGTACAGCCGTCGCCTCACGGTCCGCGTGGCGTGTGCCCTGCGCCGGCTTCTAGCCCGCCACGGTGCTGGCCTTGCCCTTTGCTCCTCGTGCTCAAACAAAAAAGAGCTGCGGTGATATCCACGGGACGGAGACGAACTATCCGCGCGACACGACGAAAACCCCAAGCGCTGAGTGTCTTCCTCCGCCGCTCCCCTCTCTTCAGAATTCTGTTCTTCTCAAACCCAAGCTACCCCAAAAAACCTCTCTACCTTTCCAATCTCTTTCACCGCTTTTCTCGGCAAATTCATAGATCCTGATCTCATCTCACTGAAATGCTAGATCGGAACCGTCCAATTCAGTAATTATCAAAAACCTAGTGCACATCACCGCCATTGTCATCGCCATCCTCACTGTCCAATCTGGAGCAGCTGAAATCCATTGGCCGGGAGCTCGCCATGGGCTCCCAGGGCGGGTGGAACCAATCCAAGGACTTCCTCGATCTCGTGAAGTCGATCGGCGAAGCGCGGTCCAAGGCCGAGGAGGACCGTATCATCCTCCACGAGATCGAGACGTTGAAGCGGCGCATCGTGGATCCGGACGTCCCCAGGCGGAAGATGAAGGAGTACATCATCCGCCTCGTGTACGTCGAGATGCTTGGCCACGATGCGTCCTTCGGCTACATTCACGCTGTGAAGATGACCCACGATGACAATCTGCTGTTGAAGCGGACTGGCTACCTGGCCGTCACGCTCTTTTTGAATGAGGACCATGATCTCATCATCTTGATTGTGAACACCATCCAAAAGGACCTGAGATCGGATAATTATCTGGTGGTTTGCGCTGCGCTCACCGCTGTTTGCAAGCTGATCAATGAGGAGACTATCCCTGCAGTGCTCCCGCAGGTGGTGGAGCTGCTTGGGCACACCAAGGAGGCTGTGAGGAAGAAGGCGATCATGGCATTGCACAGATTCTACCAGCGGGCACCATCGTCTGTTGCACACCTGGTTTCCAATTTCAGAAAGGTATGAACTTTCTTGGTGGTTGTGGTCTGTTCGCCTTTTCAGCTATTTTTTTGGCATTGAGTTAGACATTCTGACTCATTAACTAACTTCAAATAAGATCTGTGCATTGAACTGTGAGCCTTCTGTTTAATCAGCAGAAACTGTCAAGAATTAGGGCCTTTCTGGATACTATTTCTGAAAGTCATTTTCAGTAGAACACATTATGCCATATAAGTCGATGGTGGGTGAATGGGATGTCCAATTCATGTAAACACTTAATCGTTGGCTTGTAAGTATCCCACTTCAGACTCAATAACAGTCAACATGCCTTATATGTCCACTATTCTTGTGGATAACAAGATCAATATGGTGTGAGCATTGAATGTTGTCCAAAACCTTTTTCAACAATGTTCTCCATAAGTTGAAAAATGCTTGCTTTGTGCTGCCTTTCTTCCACAATATGTCATTAAGAACAGTGTAAGCGATCCATTCAGAGGGTGATCTGTGACATAATGGGATGTACAAGATGGAATTGATAAGAAGGCAGAAGGATAACCGAAGGCAACATGTACATAGAGTCTAGTGACAAATGCTAGCAATACAACATGTTTTGTGTCTAGTGACAAATGCTAGCGATACAAAATGTTTTGTTTTTAAGAAGATAACTTCTATTTCTCAAGAGGGAAAAAATTTTCAAATGCATCATCAAGTACTTATGGCCTGCACCCTCTGTTTAAAGACTTTGTAAAACATCAAAAATAAAAGTACATGAGAATACTGATCTAACTAGATTTGAAAGCTATCAAGAAAATAAATTAAATTATACTATAACTAAGAATTCTTTAATCCTGACATCCTTGAGTTCAGTGGCTGAATTTCCATATGCCACTTTGTAGCACATATTTCTTCATTGATAGTGGTAGTTGATGGCGAAGACCTATGTGCCTGATGAGCAACGTCCATACATCATGACAATTGAGTTCCACACCATCATTTCTCACTTTTTCTTGCAACATCAATGTTCCAGATACCAGCCTCTGTCTCTTTTGTTACAATGAATGTGTAAATTTGAATGCTTGGACTGTTGATTTTTGCTTCTTCACCTTCATGAACTTTGAATTTTTATCCGGTTATTGTTTCGTGAAGACACAATGGGTACAATCTCTGTAAAATTTCCAGTACAACTGTATTTTTGCCTTTTGCATCATCTAATTGCTATCCCTGCTGATCCTTCAGTGACTAGTCGATGATATCTATCTATTTGCTTCTTTTTCTCATTTTAAAGTAATCAGCTGTCTTTTCATATTATCAATTCTTACCATCAAATGGTGTTAGATCTCTCTTTATTGGTTTGCAAAGTCTACTGATATTGCAAGTCTCCTAGAGCTTCCTTGAAGCCTATATTAAACTTGGTTGATATCTCCTTACTATCAGTTGCCTTTGAGCAGTCAACATATGGCTTCTTTTCATTATAATTTTGGAAAGGACTCAACAAGTTTTTCATAAGAAACACATGGAGACAATTGAGCTTAAGATTGTATCATTGATAATTTTGATAATTGAAACTGCATTAATAAGAGTTGTATTATTAGTATGTAAATGGTTAAGGCTGAAAATCATATGAAGAACAATTGAAATGATTGTCATAACTTTAATAAGAATAATGTAATTGGTATGGACGAACATGAGGATCTTGGTAAGAATAACTGCATGAGGCATATGGAGATGTTGTTGATCATGTCTTGGATCATGAGACATGACAAGTCTGTAGTATAGACATGACAAATCTAAACAACAAGTTGCATTTTTCTCTTTTCTTTTTATTTTTTCTTAAGAGACTTTTGTAAGGGCTGACTTATAGGTTGTTGGGGCTGGATGAAGAAGAGGATAGAGATCGGAAAGAAAAAAAAAATGAAATTTTTATTGAGAAAATAAACTGAACGTTATTATAACTGAGACTTCTAGAAATTACTTAAAAATTGCGAGTGGGGACTTTTGTACACATGCACAGATTGCAAACAATGGTATGGAAGATGGTTTTATCAACTTGTTTTTCACATCTGCTCAAAAAGGCTAAACACTTGCCTGCAGCAACGTATTCTGCAAAAATATTGATGTCACAGTACGTGTGCATTGCAATTACTTTTAGCAAGCTATCAGCATCATAAAATAGCGAACTTCAGAATGGGAGATGATCAACCTCTTGAAATTGCAAGACAAGGCAATAATGCCACTTTGTCATTTTCATTGATATTTGCCATAGAACATGGGCAGTGGGCTGTAGTTATTGGCTGCCAGACATTAGGTACACATCTTAATGACCTGATCTGTGGCTTTGCTTAACTTCCCAAATGTTGGTCAAATCCCTCATCATCTGCTGCATGATCTTTGGGTGCACTCCGAGCCCCCAAATACCATAGAAGACCTTAGCCTATTATATAGAAGCTGTTGTGCCTGGTGTCCCATACTTAAAGAAGCCGATGGTGACATTAGGCGCCCTTCTTGTTCCATCAACTTCACCACAACTGTTACAGTGTTAATACTTGAGGCTCAAACAGAGGTCAACGTGCAAGATTAAATACTCAGATGCCCTCTTCATGGCACCGAAGGATAGATTACAAACTTTGTTGGTTATGACCTGTTGTCTTGGTTGTCATTTACATAGTGGGCATATTTTGTTGATTTTGAAGGATTGATAGAATATCGGTATTAGGATGAGAATAGAATAGATTAAGGGGTTACTAGAGTTTTATGACTATGGTCATTTGTGTCAGATAAAGTGCTTGGGGCTCAATCAGGAACCTGATTCTCCATGACTCTAGAGGATAAATTGCAAATTTGGTCGATATTGGTCTGGTGTCTTGATGGCTTTATTGTGTTTGTAGTGGTATTTTGAAGGATTGAAAGATTCTTGGTATTGACTACACTGTTAACAAGGCAGCAAGCAGTGTTGTCATATTGCTGTTATATCATTAAACTGCAATAGAGGTTGATTTGATTGTATTGCTAATCATCTTGTAAATCATAAGGCTTTTAAAAGTTCAGAAAAGACATCAATAATTTGTTTCTCATCAATATGCACTGTGTGAAGTTATGTTGCATAGTAATTTATTGAGCACTCATGGACTTTTCTCAAACCATGTGCTAGTAGGCCAGTTTGGTATTGTGTGTGTGTGCATATATTCACTCTCTTTGTTAAAATGTATTGATGAGAAGTATTCTAAGAACTCAACTTGTTTCAAATGATGCTGCCCTCAACATAGCTGTTAATATCATGTTTTGAGTAATAGTCATAAAGCATGAGTTCAATATCAGATCTTCAAAATAAATCTTTTCATATTTTTTATTTTTTAAGCAAAGAACTAAAATTGCAGGAGTCTAGTGGTTGAGATAACATAATAAAATCCTCGACATAAAATATCTATACTTCAAATTTAAAGGAAAATAAAAAATTAAGTTACTCAAAGATCTTTTAGGGTGTATTTGGTAATGGGGAAAAAGAGGTGTGGAAAAGAGTAGAAAAAAGTAGCAATGGGAAAAGCCAAGGAAAATAGAGGAAGTGATGTGACAAGATGGGGTTAACGACTAGAATAAGTGTTCTTAATATTGATATTATCGACGATAATATCGTTTTAGGTCCCCACCGATAAAATAAATATCGATATTATCAGAGATAATATCGATTTTATCAGAATTATTATTGATATTATCAGAGATAATATCGATTTTATCAGAATTATTATCGATATTATCGTAGATAATATCGATTTTAGCGAATTTATTTGAAGAAAATATCGATATTATTGTTAGTGTATGAGAGAATCTGTTTCTATAAAAACGATGAGATTTCTTCACTTTTTCTTTATTTTCTGCATTCAAAATTGATTGTTTATGCATGCATTATGTTTTTACATTAATTATAATAGATTTAAACAACAATTGTTGGTAGACTTAGAGATTTTTTGAAGATTTGGAAAGAATACACAAATCAGAGATTTTTTCCAAATTGTTTGATTGAGCGCAAAATTGATGATGTTTGTGTTTGATAATGTTTTTGAGATAATAGATCTTTCAAAAGAATATATTTTTCTTTTATAGATTTTTATTTTTATTTTTTACTTTTAAAAAGGGATTTTTGGGAAAAAAGCCTAAATCAATATTTTTCCTCAAATGCAACACTTTGAGGCTTTAAATCATAATAATAGCAACATGATTGTGTATTTTGAGCATTATTTTTCATCCAAATAGTTTTTCTAATTAATCCCTAAATTTTAATTATTTTTAATTAAATAAAAATAGTAATTTAGAGAATTATATTTTATATCATCTTTAAACTAACATATGTGTGAAGCAAATAGATCTAATTTCAAAATATAACTATTTTTATTACAAATTTATACCTAATAAATATGAAAAATTATTAAAAGGCAATTAAGTGCTTAAAAAATTCTAATAATTTTTGCTTGTGCAAGGTTATATATTGGTGGATGATTATATGCTGTTTGTATTCTAAATGTTTATATGTTTCTTGATTATTTTAATTTATTTTTAATTTTAAGTAAATTATTTTAATTTTTTTTAAATTTTAAGTAATTATTTTTTGAAATTATGAAAAAGGAAATCATTTTCTAAAAATTATAAATATGTTTCTTAATTTATTACAAAATCTTTCAAATTGTCTCTATTTTTCTAATTTTTTCTAATTTTCCGATAAAGTTCTCGGAAAAAGCGATAATATCACCGATAAAAATGATAATATCTTTTTTCCGTACCACCCCGTAAATAGGTATTTATTGATAATACAAACACTGTCAAGAATAATGTGAGTAATGATAAAATAGATTGGCTCTTTGTTGGAAAAGATAGAGGGTAATGATTGAAGTTATAGGCAATAATGAGGAAAAAACTAGGAGACAGGGGGTAGTTAAAGCGCGAAATCAATTAAAAGAGGGTGAGAAAAGGAGAAGTTTTTCAGAAAACTTTCCCCCATTACCAAGCACTCCCTAAATCCTATGAAAAGTTAGGGGATAAGAACTATAAGGGATAAGAATTATAATCTATGATTCAAAGTAATATTCACAGTTTAGAATTTAGTGCAATGAATAAACAAAGTGCCTCATTTTAATGATTTTATGGCTGCCAATCAATTGAGACCAATCAAAACTTAAAGAAAAAATGATTGCAGTTATAAAATTGTAAATTGCAAGTTGAATTGTTAACTTTATTATAAAAACTATTTCGATTCGTTCAAAAGGGTTCATAGGCAGGATTCAAATTGTTTTTCCTAAGATTTTACCAAAATTGTAAATAATTGGATTTTGACAACTGTGATCATGATTAATGTTGGGAAGTAAATCAACTTAGTTGTGATTTTGAATCACAAATTTCTTTTCATGACCTGCAGATTTTTTTTGAATGTAATGTGATGGTGCAATCTTGGGTCCTCTCTCTCGCTCTGTCAAAAACAAATAACTGGCTGTGAGCATTCTTAAAATAATTTAACAGGCTAAAATATGATAAAACAAAGATATGCAGAGGTGTATACACAATGAGCTTCAATTGTGGCTGTAGACTTGAGCAGCAAAACACCATATTTTTGAACTTCTGAGTTTGTTTCGAGGGCCATAGTTGTGCTACATCAGTTCAGCTGGGCTCATTTGTGCATTTGTAGACTGGACACATGCATGACATACAGAGCCGAGTGTGTGCAGCTATCCTTTTTCGTCTCCAATTTTCATGAGATGACTATGGCTTCATTGACCGAGTCACAGTTTTTGTGCATGCTTCAATGATGGTGGAATTCATGGAATGATCTTCAGTCTTCTGCAATATTTGATTTTATTCAAAAGTGCTGCTAACTCTTTTGGAGCAGAATCCTCTTTGCTGGCCAGGCCTGAAAAGCAAACACTTTACCATGCTTCTCCCTATTGAGGCCTTTATTGGCTTCCTTATTCTGAGAAGCCTTCTGATGGCTGGTTGCATTTGATGTGCACCACCTGAATTTGTTCATTCTTGCAGGCTTTGCATAACTTGTAGGAGCACATAACATATGTGCCCAAATGTTTGTCTCACCCTTTGATGCATCTACTCATGAGAAAACATTGGTAGTGGATTTTCATCACACATGAAAATGGCATTCACACAGAGCCCATGAACTCATAATTCTTGTAATGTGGTATGGAACTCCTTAGGACCCTGTAATTCATCATCATCATCATTGCTGCAGGCACTTTTTCTTTTAATTCATCATCATCAGCATTGCTGCAGGCACTTTTTCTTTTAATTCATCATCATCAGCATTGCTGCAGGCACTTTTTCTTTTAGTTCATCATCATCAACATTGCTGCAGGGACAATTTCTTCTTTAAAATTTTGATCTAGAAAGGTAAAGTTTGTTCTGTATGTGTTCCATGATTAAGTTATTAATAGATTTATTTTTCTTGCATTTGTTGCAGAGGCTTTGTGATAATGATCCAGGAGTAATGGGTGCAACGCTTTGTCCTCTTTTTGATCTTATTTCAGTAGATGTGAATTCCTACAAAGATTTGGTTATTAGCTTTGTCAACATTCTTAAGCAAGTTGCTGAGCATAGATTGCCAAAGAGCTATGATTACCATCAGATGCCTGCACCATTCATTCAGGTACTAGCTATTTTTATGATGTGGATGGAATTTCAGTATGAAGGAATATATTCAAATGGTACTGTTCTGCCACAGGCCTCAATCGCCTGGGCTTGCCAAGCTTTTATGAGCCCCATGTGATGTTCATAACAGATCCAAGCTATTCATGAAAATATTAAGTTACATGTAATCATTGAAAGAAAAACCAGGCTCATTCAAAACTGAAGAATCTGAAATTGTAGAAGGATAGCTTGAGAAGTAGCTGTCTTGCATTTTGTGGTGATTTATGTTGTCTATGTATAACTGGGCGTCCTTAGATCTTTTCTTACAATGTTGGATAATTTGCTCCCAAATGGAACTAGATCAGCTCATATTCATTCTTAATACCTTATGATTCCCAACTTGCTGTTCATTTTTGTTGCTTGTGAATCTATGAGGCAACTAGGACAGCCAAATCTGATGAACAGTTTGGATCTGAATTATGTATAACTCGGGGCTCAGGAGTGCCTGGTAATTTGGCATCACTGTGAGGCAAAACACTTTTGGTATGGGTACAATGTGATGGCACCTCAAAAAAGTATGTGAGTCAATATCATGCTCCTATCTTAACAAAATATAACTCCTATTCTTAAGAATCTCTCAGTAACAGCAAGAAAATACCTTATGTTTATGTATTTGTGTCAATTTGGATGGACTTCTTTTTTCCCTAGTTTTTCACCAACCACATGGAGTAGGGCACTAGAGCTTTAAATGCAGCAAATTAGCTTGCAAGCTGTTTTGGGTCAGTGAAGCTCAAAATAGCCTCAGTTTGAAATTCAGGCTTGTAAGCCATGCTCTGCTTGGAAATTTAGCCAAATTTAATCAATGACTTCAACTGGTTTGGCTTGTCTCAACCATTAACTTGCCTTCTTTCAATGTCTAGTTTGTTCTTGGCTTCTATTTGTGCACAGGTATTATGATATATCTTGTGTTATATATTGTCTAAGGTTATACAAGCTTCCGTTTGTCTCAAGTTTGAGCTCATTCGGCTATTCAGTTTGAACTTGATTTCATGGATGTAAAGCTTCCTCAAACACATCCATGTGGCACACAATTTGTGGTCCCATCATAAGCAATTTTTGTCTATCCGGAATGATACCCTAGGCTCTGTTTGGTAATGCCTTTTAATTTGATTGGACATCCTAACTACCTAACAACTCTACTTTTCCCCATAATTAACTATTTTTCAATCATTATTTTCCGTTTTTTCATACAAAAGGCTTACCTATTTTGTCTTTATTCATTTTATTTCTAATCATTACCCCTATCACATTACATAATTTCCTATCTTTTCTTTTACTTTAACATATTCCTTTTTTCTCACCTCTTTTCCTCATTCCCAAACGGACCATACTGCAAACAAGCCATAAAAACAAGTGGAAAGAGAGAGAATCACATAAATGGTGAGAACCCTTCTTTGGAACTCTTATTACAACCCTTTTCTTAGTTCCTTGGTCATAAACGAGACTGATAACCATTTTTTGTAGACTCATGAAAACTTCTAAACTCAGACATGGCCAAGATTATGCCACTTGGCATTTATCCTACAGCCATAACCTCTCTGGAATTTTTTGAAAATACTCCATACTCTTCCTGCACCATACATGCCCAGAGACTTGTACAGTCCTTCAAAGGTCTCTGCACAGATTTTCATTCATTTACAACATCTGAACTTCTAGGCATTTACATTCCGGGACACCTTAACATTTACAAACCTCTCATATGTACAGATGTGTCAAGAACTCAAAAACTGGCCAAGCACCCAGCATCATGAGAATGATGCCCCCATGGGATTGACCACAGAAGCAAGGTTCACAATGTGAGCTCAAGCTAGCCTGTTTGAGCTCAAGCTAGCCTGTTTGAGCTCAAGCTTAACAAGCTTGGCATGAATCAAGCTTGAGTTAGCTTGTTTCTACTTAAGTTGAGCTTGGTGTCATAGGCCCAGTGATTCACCCTTTGCTAAGTGCCTAAGTATTTTTCACTTGTCTCATTGCTTTTTCCTAGAGAGCCTTTATCAAAAGAGATATCCAAGATACTTATGTAGTTACTGATCATTGCATGTTTAATACAAGCACAAGATAAAGTCATTCTTATTAACTGGTGTAGTTACTGGTCTTCATTACACATGATGAAACCATCAGAGTTTATGCACATGATGAAACCATCAGAGTTTATGTGCATGATGAAAATATCAGAATTTATGTTCCTTACTTTTGTTACCTGTTGATTTTACTTTTAGGTTGTTTCAAATTACTTTATTTTTAATTTTATTCTTTCTCGTTTTACTGCTTGTCCACTTCAACATGCTCATTTTAGCTATACTCATCTTATACCGCTCAACATTCTAATTCGTAAAGCATCCCAAGTCTTATAGATGTTTTCTTTTAATTTATTTGACACTTGACTAATGCTTAAAGTTGTTGAAGCACAATGCCTTTTCTTCCACTCAACATGAATTCTATGTGTGAAGTCATTATTTAATCTAATATCTACTCCTTCAAAATTATTAATTTCATTTAGATGAATGATTTTATATAATTTCATACCATTTTAATAGTTGAGTAGTTTGATCAAAATGATTTTTATGTTTTATACATGATTTTATATGTTTTCTAATAATGTGATCCACAAGATCCTTGGATTGAAATAATATTATGAATTGCAGCTAAATGAGTAGTGTTAAATATAATGGGTGGATTAGATTTTATACAATCTTCATGATATAGCTAAAACCGAAAGGTTGTTTTGAGTTACTTCAAACAACCGGTTATTTGGAATCATATCCCTAATTTGTTGGGGTTATATGTATAGATCTCTTATGTATTTCCATTGGTTATTAAATGTTGACATTTAAAGTAGCATAATTAGTTAGTGTACCCGAGTACACCATATACTCACCACGTAGGCGTTTGGGTGAAATTTTATTGGTTTGATAAGTCTTGTAATCCAAGGAAATAGGAAAGAGAGAGTTGCAATTCACTTGGGTAAAGTCTCATGATTCCATGTGGCGAGTACATGGTGTACTCGGTACACTAACTAATTGCCCTTTAAAGTAATACTTTTAGTTTAAATGTGTATTTATGCTTATCTTTATTTATCATAGAGTTTATAAATTTAAATTTTTTATTTGAATAAAGTTCTCTGATAGAAAAGATATTATCACTGATAAAAGTGATCATGTATATGTATATAAATATAAAGTTATCTGATAAAAAACGATATTATCATTGATAAAAGTTATCACCTACACACACACACATATATATTGAGGATCACTGATATATCCTTAATTATTGATCAAGTTAAAATTGAGTATGACATTACAATTTCTTTAAAGAAAAAAATTGTTCGACTTGTATATGAGCTTCTTTTGAAGGTTCTAATGTCTTTTTTTGAAAATATGTTTTTGCTAAAGCTAAATCATATGCCATAATAAAGTCTAAAATGACATCACCAATCTCATTCCTTACTCGAAAATCAATACCTCTTTGAATTCTCTCATAGCCCCTATTCTCTTTCCCGACATGCTCTTTTGGATCTCCTCTTTAGATATCTTCTTATGACTTGGTATCCATTGCACAAAATAATCCATATAATTCCAAAATTATTTCTTATTCTATCATCTAATCCTACCCATAGTGCGTAAATACTAATGACAATGATTATTTGTTCACTTAATGTAAGTTTTAATTGGATAATCCTATCACTAACTCTGTTAATGTCTATAACTTTATCCTTTTAAGTTGTTTTCTGCTACTGCTATAATTTATATTCATCAATTTCTTTAATCTTTTCCCTTTTCATTTGGGCTCTGTTTGGTTATGGGTAAACTTTTTTCCATATCTTGTCCTCTTTTTCCCACCTTTAATTCACATGACATTTTAATGATCCCAACAATCTTACTTTTTTCCTAATTATTACCTATATTTTCAATCGTTACTATCTATGTTTTCATCCGGAAAGCTTATCTATTTTATTTTCATTGACTTCACTTTTAATTATTACCTCCTATCCTATGACATTGTTGACATTATCTTAAATCCTTTTTCTCTCTTTCCTCTACTTCCTCTACTGCCTTTTTCCCTTTTCTTCTACTTTTTCTCTTACTATTTCTTCATTTCCTCACCTTTTTTCCCAATTTTCAATTTCAGAAAGCATTCCTACATTCTATGGAGCAAAACAAACTTCATATCTTTGGCTTAACTTCTTTACCTATGCATGCCCATGATATATGTAGGAATCTTTGCTTACTTTTCACTACAATTGGGAAATATTTTGGCATGTCGCTTGTGGGGTAACACCCTAGCAACTCTTATTCATTTCTATTGCATCCAGGCTCCAATGCCATGTGTCACTTGCAGGGAATTCCAAATCATCACGATCATCATAAAAGCAGTCTCCCACCTAAGTGGGGTTAGCTTTAATCTCGAGTTATGTTCTCATTAAGCTCAATCATTTTCATATTTTCCTCATAACCTCTAACCATGTTTTTTTGTGCGTTCTTATAGTTTTCTTATAGCCTTCAATTTTGATAAAATCATTCCTCCTAACTGGTGTTGTTTGTAGTGTCTGTTTCACATGACCAAACCACCAAAATCTGCTTTCTCTCATTTTATTACCTGTTGATTATATTTTCTGTTTTTCTTGAATGATTTTATTTCTAATTTTATATTGTTTTGTTCTACCACGCCTCCATCTCAATACCCCCATTTCTGCTGCATTCATTTTATGTGTGTGTGGTTTAACAGTATAGTTAATATAGAACACTCATTTAAATATGTTCATTCATTTCATTAATTTATGTTGTCCAAATATCTAAAAACCACAACTTTACTCGTATTATTTATTGCCAATTTGGGCTCAATAATCAATTTAGGAAGTTTCCTCAAGCCACCACTAATTTTGTCAAGACCCCAACTATTCACAAATTGATTATTCAAATATGTGTTTTTTTGTAGGGCTAATATCACAATAACACTTTCATTTGTCAATGTATTTAAGTTTGGGTTGGATCATGTAATTTGGTTTTTTTTTTCCGAACAGGATAGATTTTCGCCAAATGTGAAATCCAGCTCAAATCCACAAAACATTAATAAAAAGTGATATATTGCTTCCCCTACAAGCAAAAAACAACAGATTTCTATAAAAGATGGGGAAGATATAGATTGAATTACTGTTGTTTTTCCTTTCTTTAAGTTGGATGCCTAATCTGAAAAGCCAATGAATCTCTCTTAATAACGTATTTTTTTTTTTGTTTGTGTGTGTGTGTGTGTGTGTGTGTGTGTGTGTGTGTGTGTGTGTGTTAATCTTGTCTAATAGTTGTGGAAATGGGTATTTGATGCTCTAGGTGAGAAACCGAGAAAGAGGAGAAGGGAAATGGAGGAGGAAAAGGGAGCGTTTTTATTGGGAGATATTATCTGCAATAAATGGAGATATAATCTTCAATAAACAATAATAAATTCAAGTATTGGTGAAAATATCTCAAAATTATTGATAATATCCCCTGAACTAGATATAAACAACTTTTCAAAGGTGAAAATTTATCCTTAGCTGGTTTTGCCCTGTGCTATGAAGGCCTAAAATTGCATTGGACAGAAGGATTGAGCTGAATCAAGTTGAAGGCTGTAAGTAAGGAAGATAGGCTGGAATAGGCATGGATAAAAGTGGTGAATAAAGGCATGAGAGACTGATTTGAATGGAAATAATGGTCCCAGATAGAGTTCAATGGGAATTAGGATTTACATAGTTGACCTTGATTATTATAATCTTCTTAAAGATGATACTCTGATGGTGATTGTGCATAGGTTGGTCTTCATCTTTCCACTTAAAACAGGAAAGATATAAAAGCTTCAAGTTTAAGTGGTTTAGTACATAAATGGTCTTATTAAAGATAATGCTCCAATGGTAATGATGAATAGGATTGGTCTTCATCTTCCTACTTAATACGGGAAAGATCTTAAAACTTTAAAAGCCAAATTTTATGTGTTTGAATGCTGCAACAGATGGTTGAAATGTGGAATGTTGTATTATGTATGATATATCCACTGTTTCAAACATCAGTATCATCTGCTAACAAGTATCATAATTAGGTAAATGAAAACATATATTGATATCACTTATATCTTTTGTTGATACAACAAATTGTATCACTGTTTAGGAATACATTGGGGAAATATAGAAATAAGGATTTTCAACTAAACTTAAAGAAATTTAAAAAGACACAAAAATATACAACTCTTGTAAAAGAATAGACATTCATGATAGATTTTTCAGTTTGTAAGAGTTGAAACTATGTGCTATTGGACAGAAGCAATGCAATTATATCCACCAATGAGTTTCTATGACCTACGTACCATACAATGCAAGTGTGATTTATACTCAAATTTGAAGTTTCATATGAAAAGGATAATGTAATGTTGATCAGTCTTTGTTCAAAACAAAAACTCAGAAAGTTCCAAACAATTAGCATAATAATTTTTGCATGCTTTATATATATATATATATATCCAAGTGCCTTTTTCTCCAAACCTCAGGCTTTGATTTGAGAGTAGTCTGCAGACTTGATTTGTTGTATCCCTAAAATTAGAATCCCAAAATTGTTTCCTAGAGATTTTGCATTTTTTAAATCTTACATTTTTATTTTCAATGGAATTTTGAATTATTTTGTTACTTTTGATCCTTTTCCAAATATTGGGAGATTGATAGGAATTAAACCACACCAACATAGTCAGTGATGTAGGAGATTAGGGATCAGAATAGAGTTAAATTTTGATGAATGGTTTAGATTTAATATTTAAGTTCATTTTTATTTGCATTGTTAGTTTATTGTTGTTGTTGTTGTTCTTCTTCTTCTTCCTCTTCTTCTTCTTCTTCTTCTTCTTCTTCTTCTTCTTCTTCTTATTATTATTATTATTATTATTATTATTATTATTATTATTATTATTATTATAGCCATTCAAATTAGGATTTTAGAATTAAGATAAAATACTTATTTTCATTGAAAAAGGGCATCTTATATCTTTTACGAATAGAATTATGTTTATTTTCTTATGAGAATCACATTGCAAATTCAAGGTACTTTTATTTTTTCCCTTGTGGATTAGAGAGATGTTTCAAGAAAGTGATGGTGATCACTTTTCGTCCGTTAGAATTGCATCAGTCAGTGCTCAAGATAAGTTCCTTGAAGACAGTTTGAAAAAGATTGTTCGTCTTTTTTTCCCCTTATTATTATTATTATTATTTTTTGTTTTCTCCATCTTCCTAATTTTTTTCTACATATGAAGTATACTTTGTACAGAGATTGACATATTCTATTGGACAGTTTTCCATGAATTCAATCAAGTTATGCTAGAAATAAAATTCAAAAAGTTTTTTTAAATAGATATTGTTACGATTTTTCTAAATTATCCCCTCTAATTTATAATGTGCTAGTTATGCCCCTTTATGTTTTAGATTGTTCATGGTTATGCCTCTCTATGCTTTAGATTATTTAACTGTCCCTCTTCATTATATGCAGATCAGATTACTGAAAATTCTAGCATTGCTTGGCAGTGGCGATAAGCAAGCAAGCGGAAACATGTATACTGTTCTTGGTGACATTTTTAGGAAAAGTGATTCATCAAGCAATATCGGTAATGCAGTTTTATATGAGTGCATATGTTGTATATCTTCTATATACCCAAATCCGAAGTTACTGGATACTGCTGCTGAAGTAACCTCCAGATTTCTCAAGGTTATCTTGTCAATGATCTCTCTTTCTTCATTCAAAATTGTTCATTTTGAGAGTTTCTTACGAATCTATTATTTCTAAGTCCTCTTTGATGAATCTATCTTTATTTTCTTTTCTTGGATCAGTTCTTGTATAACTGTACCTTCTAGTTTTGATGCTGTTGTCTCTCTGATGAACAGAGTGATAGTCATAATCTAAAGTATATGGGGATAGATGCTCTTGGTAGACTGTTAAAGATAAATCCGGACATTGCCGAAGGGCATCAGCTGGCTGTGATTGATTGCTTAGAGGTGAGTGGACATTGGTTTCCAACCTTAAAAGGTGAAATGTGTGTTTTCTAATTTGAATGCAATTCTAAACCAGAGTTACTGTAATTATTTTTCTTTTGGTTATTGTTCATCAGTACAACAACATTTGTCTCTGTTGTTGTGATTGAAATGACGAAGATGAAACACTTCATTATGACAATCATCTTAAGCAAGGAAACACTTCATTATGACAGGTTTTGTTGTTTTCTGCTCATTATGTTTGTTTTGCTTGTCAGTCCTGGAGAAGATGTGGTTAGGACCATATATTCTGTGTTGTACTCTTTGTATTGAGTGCCATTTTATTTTGTGATATTGTCTGATAATTTTGTAAGGAGAATGCCATTTTATTTCTTTCTTTTTGTCAATCTTTCCATGTGTTTTGTATTTACTTGATGTGAATATGGTAAGACAAATGGAATTGGGTGAGTTAAGAATAGTTCTCTTTCTTTGAAATTTGTTTATTTACTGGTATTTATGTTTGGTTTTTTCCTTTATATACTTAAAAGTAGATGATTACTTGGCTTTAGTACACAAATTGTCTTGTCCATTGATGTAACGCCACTTTTCTTTCTGGTCTGTTTGTCTGTTTGTTTGAGGTATTTTCAAGTGCAATGCAGAAAAGAATTCATGTAGCTGACCCTAGTTATTTTGGACAAAGACTGAAAACTTTTTTTTTTATTTGAACATTGACATACAATTTTATTTATTTGTTGATTGATTTGAAATATCAACTTATAGGACCCAGATGATACTCTAAAGAGGAAGACCTTTGAGTTACTTTATAAGATGACGAAGTCAACCAATGTGGAAGTGATAGTGGATCGCATGATTGATTACATGATAAGCATAACCGATAATCACTATAAAACAGAAATAGCATCTCGATGTGTTGAGCTTGCTGAACAATTTGCACCAAGCAATCAATGGTTCATCCTGGTATGTATCATTATTTTGTTTACTCCAACTTGCAACCATTAGTCCTGAGTATTGTTATCATAATTATCTGACTAGTTCACTTTGCAGACCATCAACAGGGTCTTTGAGCATGCAGGTGATCTTGTCAACCCTAAAGTCGCACATAATCTAATGCGTTTGATTGCTGAGGGATTTGGAGAGGAAGATGAAGGTGCAGATAGCCAACTGCGATCCTCTGCTGTATGTTCTTTTCTAAACTCATTTTGCAACCAAGTTAAATTTCATGTTCTATGGACCCCCACCCCCCTCTCCTTCTTTTTTGTGTGTGTATCTCTAAGAATTCTACTGTACATCTTCACCAACTCATTAAGGTCCATGTCTAGATATTCCTCTTGATATAGTCATCAAATGTATGTCTACATCAAGACTGGAACCAGTGATCTAACTGGTCCGTATCTGGTTTGGTTTAAACCAGTTTAGTTGTTGATTCAAACCAGATTAAACCTTGCTTTCAGCATTATACAAGTTGTATGTAAAAGAAATTATTATATAAAATTATAGAGATGATGGAAATATAAAATTAGAAAATTCTAGAGATGATTTTATTATATGAAATTAAGAAGAAGGAACATTCATGGAGATGGTGGATTCAAAGTTAAATGGCTTATGGGGGCTAAACAAATGAATGAATGGAGTGATTTCTTCAAGTATGGCCAAACAGATACTAATGGGGAGAGACTTTCTACCGAAATTTCTTTTATGCGAACCGTAGTCATAAGAAATAGAGGTGGTACTTGTGGAAAGAGAGATTCTCCCCTAGTTTTTCTCCTCCGCCAACCCCTGCACCAACACGTTTTCTCTTCCCCTTTTTGTGCAAACTGTGGAACTGGTTCGATCACCTGTTCCTATGGTACAAACCAGTTTTTCTTGTTGGAACAGAACAGGAGATCAAACTGCCTTCTATGCCAATTCCTGGTCGGACTGGTCCAATCTGGTTTTTCTAACATTGGTCTATATTGGTAAATAGCCTGCTCATTTAAGAATGACTGCCAATTCTAATGGTTGCACATGGATATCTCTCAGTGGATGTGTGGAAGAAATAGAAGAACATAATATTCATTATAAAAATAAGGCTTCTCTGCATGAATACTGGAATTATAAGAATGGTGAAAAGTCAGTGATGGCTTGGTATAGCATTTCTTTGGTTCAGTAGCTCATTTACATCTGCACACTAAGGGAATTATACTATGAAATTGGTTTGATAAAGATGCTCACTACATCTTTTCTTTTGGGTTCATTATTGATGATTGAACAAAATCTGTTCTAGCTATCTATCTTATCTCTGCCCATTTATCTAAGACCCAAAAAAATTATCTTGATTGGAGATTTAGGCGTGCTTCCAAAATAAAAACGTTTGAGAGTGGATATACATATTAGAAGTTTTTACTTTCTTCGGGACTTGTAAGGGTGTAACTAAACATTCATGCCTTCTAGAGGATTTGTTCCTTTTTCATTGTGGAATTCCATTGTCTAGGTACATCAATTAAGTGATTTTACCTATATTTTTCTTACGATGTGGCTCACAATGGTTTTCTTTTGCAATTATTTTAATTGCCTTGGAGTTCAACTCATCATCATCATCATCATCATTATAAATTGTTTTCCACATTGGTGGTGTTAGCTATTAATCTTAGGATGTGTGTTTAGTAATCTTGAGTATTTTCATATCTTTCTTAATGACTTATAATTATGTCCTTTTTGGCCTTCTTCTAGGTCCTTCATAACCTTCTACATTGATAAATTCATTCCACATTAGTGATGTAGTCTCCAGTCTTAGTTTCACATGATGAAGTCACTTAAGTCTATTTCACATGACGACACCACTGAAGTGTACTTTCCCTTATTTTATTGGCGATTGACTCAAGGTTACTTTTGTATTTTCATTTTTAATTTTATCTTTTCTCATTTTATTACTCATCCATCCCAACATCCTCATTTCAGCCACATTCATTTTAGGTGTATGCTTTTTAATTGCCCAACATTCTACCCTACAAAGCATAGTTGATCTTATAGTTGTTTTATAAAATTTTCCTTTTAATTTAATTAGCACTGCACTCGATGATCACAAGAAATCTCAGAAGCACAATTATTCTACCTAGCTTGAATTCTATGTATAACATCTTTATCAATTTCTCCACATTTTTGAATTATCGAACCTATGCACCTAAAGTGGTCACTTTGTGGTTCCACATGATATGCAATCTTAACCAACTTTTCATTTATATTTGAGTCATTTGCAAATATATCCATGGCATTTAATCAATATTGTAAATACACCCTCGATGTTTTGAAAATAGCAAATATACCCATATTGTTTAACTTATATTACAAATATACTTATGCTGTTAGGGTTCTATCTAGATCCGTTAAAAAAAAATAAATTCAAAATGCCCAACATATCCTCTACCTTCTTCCCCAAAAGCTTTGCCTCGTTGTAGTTGTTTGTGCTCTTTAGTTAATATGTTGTGTGATGGGCCATGACAACGACCTTCTTGTAGGTCCTAACTACCATCCAGCCTGCCCTGGACATCGGATAACAATGGTGGAGTATGACTATTGCTGTTGCATTTTTGTAATTCCAAAGAAATCGCATTCTCACTTCAATCTAAGCCATTAAGCAACTGCATCCTAATAATATATAAATAAACATTGATGTCCAAATGGAGGAAGTGAATGGAATTAGTAAATTGTTTACAACAAAACAACAAAATCTCTCCAACAATGGCTTTTGGAGGTTGAAGATGTAACCCCCACAATTGGAAATATGCAGAATGGTGTAATAAGTACATCGTATAAGTATAGACTACGATGCTGTGTGGAAATAGTTGAGAGGAGGGGAAGGAAATGGGAGCCCAAAAAAGGTAGGATAGGACTAATGAGAAGATTACATGATTACATGATCTCGATGCACAAGCCATGCCATGGGATGTTGGGTTTTGTGTATACAACGACCATTCCTCCACAGATACTCGACAAAAGGGATGGTCCTTGGGGTTGAATTTTTACTTGAACCCTGCTAGCTTGTTCATATGCGGCCTTTGCATGCTGAACATGTATTGAATCACTAACATGCATAACAAGCCTTTTGTAGGGCTTATCTTTTGTGGATGTCTAGGGTGGAATGAATGACAGTCAAGAGTGATGGGATGGTGGTGGTCGTGGCTTGCCACACAACATGGTACTTGAAGAGCATGAATGGTTGGGATGAGGTAGAGATTTTAGGTAAGAAGATGGGGACATTTTGGGCATTTTGAAAATTTTTAAAACAGATTTAGACAAAACCCTAACTTTATGATTATATTTGCAATATAAGTCAAACAATGTGGGTATATTTGGTATTTTTCAAACATTAGGGGTATATTTGCTATATTGATCAAATGTTGTGGGTACATTTGCAAATGGCCTATTATATTTTCATTATTATTAAAGTTGCATTCAATATATTTCGTTTTTGTTCGAATAATTCTAAAGCTCCTTGATTCCTACGCATCCTGTCATTTATTTAAGTTTCAATTTACAACTCTTGTCTCATCTATCAAAAAATATATTTTTTGCAAAAACGGATATGCTAAGGTACATTCTCTTGTAAATTTCTCGTTAGTTCATTTATAATTTAAGTAAAGAGATAAAGACTTACAAACAAACGTTGGTATAAACCTAAAATAATTGGAAATTTAGTTGTTTCTCTGCTCATAGTTCTCATGTTTGTTATAGCTCCATCATACATATTCCTAATTATTCTTTAGTATGTGACATATTAATTCCCTAGGGACCCTATCATATGCTTTTTATAAATTAATAAAAATCATATGGAGGTTCTTATTCTTTTTTCTATATTTCTCCATCAATTACCTAAGCTAGAAAATAGCTTCAATACTTGATCTTATTAGTATAAAACCAAATCGATTTTCTAAGACAGCTGTTTCATTTCTTAATTTTTGTTCAATTACTTTTTCCCAAAGTTTCATTGCGTGACTTATAAGTTTCATTTTATGATGATTAGCACAGTTTTGAATGCCTCCCTTATTCTTAAATATTTGTACAATTGTACTTTTCCTCCATTCATTTGGTATTTTCTTGGATCTTATAATCTTATTAAATAAATTTGTCAACCGAGTTAAACCCGCATCTCCCACGTACTTGCACGCTTCATTTGCTATATTATCTAGATCTAAAGCTTTCCTTGTTCTCAATTTTCTTAAGGCTTCTTTTATTTCAGACACTGTAATTCTATGAAAATAAGTAACATCTTTATTTTTCTTTATATTTATATTTTCATCTAATCTTAGATTTTTTGATATATCACTATTTAATAAACTATAGAAATAGTTTTTCTGTCTTTCCTTAATTTCATCATCTTTTATTGAGACTCTTTGGTCTTAATTTTTAATTCATCTAACATGAGCCAATTCTTTACCATTTATTTCTCTTAATTTTGCAAATCTAAATGTATTATTTTCACCTTGTATATTATCTAATCTATTATAAAGATGATCATAAGCCTTATCTTTAGTTTCACTTATGAGTTTTCTAGTATACTTGGAGTTCTTATATTGCTGTAGATTCATTCTATTTTTATTATTTTTTCAGTTTTTAAATTTGACTTGTTTGTTATAAATCGCCTTTTGAACATCCTCATTCTACCATCATATTTCCCTATTTGAATGCCTATGATTTTTATATACTCTTAAGATGCTCTTTCCAACTTTTTGAATGCATTCTAACATTTCATTCTACATTGATTCTTTATATTATCCCGTTTTCCTTCTACCATCTTTTTATTAAACTGCTCTATGTTGTTTTCCTTCTTCCACATTAATTCTACTTCAACATCTTTATAGTATCCTATTTTCCTTCTTCTCCTATCATTTTATACAAATACTCTGTTGTTTTCCTAAAAATTCCACCATTTGATTTTAAAGGTTATGTTAGTTTTATATTTCTTTTTCCATCTTCATATATATGCACCCATTGTTTGTGATGTGTGCATAGTTAGATTCCCACTTGATATCATTGTTCGCTTAATCGATATTATCATTGATATTATCTCCAATAATATCTTTTTTGGGATGTGCCAATAAATTGTCTTATAGGAAATTGATATTTTCATCTATTCTAGATTTCATTGATAATTTCGAGAATCTCGATATTATCTCTAACTTGATGATATTATCAGAGATATTATCAAATTTGTCTTCAATTTATTGATAATATCGGAGATATTATCATGTTTGTTACAATTTATCACCTGAAGCATTTTTTCACCATTTCTCCTCTTATTTCTTCTCAAACAATAGAGATAACCTTCCTAAATCATTAAAAACTTGTATATTTTTAGTTGATATTGTTTGTATATATTTATTTTAATATATACTTAATTTTCATGATTAAAGTTGTACTAAATTTGTTAGTTTTATATATATGGATGACTGATGTATTTTCAATAATTATTAAATGTTGACATTTAAAGTAATATTTTTGGGTTAAATATGTATTTATATTTATCTTAATTTATCATAGAGTTTTATTTTTTCTTTTTTAAATTAAATTGTTTTTTGATAATGTTCCCCAATAAAAACAGTACTATCTCTGATAAAAGTGATAAAATCTTTTTTTAGGACCACCTATATGTCATTAATTACCTACAAAATGAATAATATCTGGTATAACCTTACAATCCTTGCAAAAAGACCAATCCAACATTCTAAGAAAGAAAAAGTCTATTTGGCTAGAATATAATGCACTCTTAAAGGTTATTAAATGCTAATCACTTTTTTTGAAAATAAAATGGGTGTTTAGTAAAGGTAGGGCCATATGCCAAGGCAAAGTGTAAAATACTATCACCTATCTCATTGCTTACCCGAAAACCAAATCCTCCTTAAATCCTCTTATATTCTATATTTTCTTTTCCTACACAAACTCATTTGAGTCTCATCCGTATCCCTTGTATTAAACCACCTGTATCATTACAAAATTGTTTTTAATTCTATCATAATTCTAATCATACCATTTCACATAATCACTAATGAAACTAATTATCTCTTTGTCTAGTAGAATTTTGATTTGTATAATCCTATAATCAACTATATTGACATCTTCAACTTTATCTTTGAAGTTATTTTCTTCCACCATGCCTACTTCATTTATTTTTCCATCATTCTCTATGTACCATAGTTTATATTCATCTATTTCTCTAACCTTTGCCTTTTTGCACTTAGTCTCTTGAAGGCAAACTATATTAAATTTTCTTTTACTAATGGTATCCGCTAATTTCATACATCTATTGGAAAGTGTTCCTTTATTCAAAGAAGCAAAATGGATCATGTATCTTTGAACTACTTCACCACAACTGGGCGCTATTGTGGCATGTTGCTTCTGTTGAAACGGCCTATCAACCTTGCCTATTTCTCACTACATCAGGTCTTGATGCAGAGGTTGCTTACGGGAACACCCTAACACCCTAGCATTAAAAATTTAGAACATCTCCCTAGCGTTTGAAACTTGGAACATTACTTTAGAATCCATCGTTTAAGGACGTGGCGAAAATATTGATGTCAATTGCTAACCTAACACACTAACCATCTCTTTTATTTGGGCTGGGGACTGACAATAGGAGTTTTAAAACTCCTATTGGTAGAGTTATGTCAACCTAATAATCATAGTAGGCAAAACTGAATAAGTTTTTATGGAAAATTTCCATTTTCATGGTATCATTTCTCATATGTGTTTCGATTGTTGTATGCAAAGATATATAGGAGAATGGATGCTCATTCCCTCAGTGGAGTGTTTTAACATTTGTAACTAGCGCATCCGCTAAATCATTTGCTTCTCTTGGGATAAGATTGAAGGAGATGTATTTGAAGAGAATCTTGTCCTGATTTTAGTGATCAAGATGCTATTTATGATGTAGATCCAAAACAATAAACATGAAGAGTTGGTATTTCTTGGATAGTCTTATTGATTCTAGTTCTATAAGATATGAGTACTTTAGGCATAACTTTTACCATGAATTGTTGATGGAATTTTGTTTTATATAGTGTTCGTAATATCGATAAATACCTATTTATTGGTGGGTTGGAAAAAAGATTTTATCGTTTTTATCAGAGATATTATCATTTTTTCGGAAACTTTATCGAAAAAATATAAAAAAATTAGAAAAATAGAGAAAATTTGAGAGATTTTCAAAGAAACTTTATAATAAATTGTTATAAATATAAATAAATATTTTGAACAAAACATTAGATTAAAAGAGCCACTATTGAAAGAATAATGGAAATACACATGAGAAATGCATATAGGCAGACAAAGGAGAGTAAATCTTAGGAAGAAAAAAACATAATATTAAGCATTATATCTTTTATGGTAAGTAAAAAGGAAACAAAACATGATTAGAAAAATAATTTTTTTAACAATTTTAAAAAATAATTTTCTAAAAATTCGTATTAAGTTGAAAATAGTCAAGAAATATATAAACATTTAGAATATATATAATGGTCCACAAACATATAACCTTACACAACCAAAGCTTATTAGAATCTTTTAAGCACTTAATTTATTTTTTATAATTTTTCATATTTATTTACAATAAAAAATAGTTATATATTGAAATTAGATCTGTTTACTTCACACACATGTTGGCAAACAAATGATGCAAATGAAATAAAAAATAAAAAACAATCCTCCAAATTATTAATTTATTTTCATAACAAAATAATTAAAAATTTGGGATTAATTAAAAATAAAAATCTATTTGGATTAAAAAAATGCTCAAAATATGTAATTATTTTGATATTATCATGATTTAAAACCTCAAAGTATTGCATTGGGGGGTGGGGGGGGAGGGGGGAGAGATATTGATTTAGGATTTTTCCCTCAAAATCCCTTTTTAAAAATAAAAATAAGAAATCTGTAAAGAAAATTTTTTGAAAGATCTATTATCTTGAAAACATTATTAAACATAGACAATAGCAATTTTGGGCTCAATCAAACGATTTGGGAAAAATCTCTAAATTATGTGTTCTTCCCCAAAAATTCAAAAAATTCCTAAATCTACCTATGATTCTTGTTTAAATTTGTAGTAATCAGTGTAAAAACATATTACAATACCAAAACAACCAACTTCAAATGCAAAAAAAGACGAAAATGTGGAGAAATCTTGCTATTTTTTTGAAAAAAATTTCTAATGCCCAAACTCCAAAAAGCTAGATTTGATCTTGCAAATGTTATTTTTCTTCCACAAAATCAAAATGGATGTTTTGAAAATTTCTATTCTTTGTGGGAGGGTATTTCGTAGCTATAAAATTGGATTTGGGAGTGCTCAGAACCCAAATAGCTTCCATATGGGTTGTTTTATGCCCATAAACGATTTTATTGTTTGGGATAATGATAATATTGATATTTTAACAAGATATTGTTGATATATTATGATAATATTTATAATATCATAGATATTATCGATATTTTATGTAAAGCATAGATACTTTTGTTTTCAGGTAGTTTATTTTATCGTTAGGATGCTAAAATGATATTATCGGCGATAATATCGTTGATAATATCAATATTAAGAACACTAGTTTTATTTTTTCATTACTTAAATACTTTTGTTTTCAGGTAGTTTATTTTATCGTTAGGATGCTAAAACGATATTATCGGCGATAATATCATCGATAATATTAATATTTAGAACACTAGTTTTATTTTTTCATTACTTTTTTTGTGGGCTACTTTTGGTGCATGGAGCAAAGTCCAATAAACATTGAAATTATTCAACTTGATGTTTATGAAATTTGAGATGTCTTGGAAAGTTATAGTCCACACATGGAAGGGCTATATGAGAGTCATAAATTTTATGTTTATCTTGAGATTGAATTGTGATTCTGTTGGGTTCTGTTTGGTTCATATAGGAAAACGAGGGTCAAAGCTAATGCTTTCCCTTTTTATTTGATGCCTGTTATGGCTCTGACCAATGAGCTAAAAGACTTTGGTCTTATGAATTGTGTTATGCAAAATTCTTATATTACATCTAGTTTGAAGGCAACAAAAGGTTCTCATGCATTGGAGTTAGCATTAGCTTATGTGACATGGGAGGATTTAGAGATGTTTAAAATGAGGCTTTTTGAAAGCACCAGTGAGAATAAGGATAAACTTTATAGGGAGGAACATAATTGTTTAAGGTGGAAGGTGCAAGCGTGAGGTGTGCACCTAAGTGAAGTATTGCATAAAAATCATAAGTTTTTTTTATAGTGCCTCAAATATGTAAAACTGGAATGATAACTTTATTGAAATGTTCAATATAATCTCAATTCACAATTATTGGGAGTAAAGACCGTCTCAAATATCATTAATCTAACATCCTATATTCAACGACAACAATATGAAATTGTTGAAATAATAAACTACTTTGAAGCAAGGTGCACATGACATGGAGGGAAATGGTTCAAAGGAAGGGTTCCTTTGAAATTTTGAAGGAACCCCTCTATTTTTAAGTCAATCAAAGATGATTGGACAAAATCCAATCCAACCATCATACTTAGCATTATCACTTTAGTTAAAACATGTAAAATTATTTTGATTCAAGGCATATGTGGGCTGCACCATTTAAAATTTTATAAAAGTAGGTATAAGATACAAAAATTACTTATATCAATTTATGCACATATTGGAATGTCATAAAACTTTGTAGATTCATGAACTAACATAAAATGAAGGCTTTCAAAGGTTTGGATGGGTAATTATATCTTTGTGGGTCCCACAATAAATGAAAATTCTTTTAAAGGATTGATATTAGCTCTCAAATTATGCTAATTTTGGCCCACCTAAGTATTTTATTTAAATAATCTTTGGATTACTAAACAATTGTTAAGTAAGATGGAAGGATTGAATTTCATTTAACTATTCATAATAGCAAAAAATAAATGTTCCTTTGGACCATTTCCCTTACATAAAAATCATAATGAATTTTGTAGCACCTCAAATATGTAAAAGTAGAATGATAACTTTATGGAAATGTTCAATATAATTCCAATTCATAATTATCAAGAGTAAAAACCATCTCAAATATCATTAATCTAACATTCCAAACCCATATTTAAGCAACAACAATCTAAAATTGTTGAAATAATAAACTACTCTACAAATAAAAAATGTAACACAAATATAAATAATCCATTCCAGAGTCTCTAGACTGTTGTGAAAATTACGCATAAACTGAATAATACATCTAACATAATAAAATTACAATTAATCATTATTGACAAATTGATATGATGATGTCAATCACAGCAATAAATCACAAACAGAAAAAAATATTTTTGCACCAAAATATAAAGAACAAAACATGGATATGTTGATACACAACATTCACTTCAATATGGTGGCATAAAAATAAAGAAAAATCAAATAAGATATTTCACAACGTTATTGTGCATTGTGGAATGTTGATAACTATATATAGCCGATAACCACAAAACCTTTACAAAATAATGGAACAAGTTTGGAAATTTGGGTCAATTGATGCAGGCATGCAAGTATCAAGCTTGACAAACAAAAAAGGAAAAGGCACAGAGAGAGGAGAGGGGGGGCGGGGGGTGGGGGTGGGGGTGGAGAACTGACAAGAAAAAGGCACAAAGAGAGGGGTAGAGAGAACTGACGGCAGAAAAAAGGGGGCAGCATGCAAGCAACAAGCAAATGTTTGCGAGATGTATTAACAGAGGCATGCAATAAACAAGTAAAAAAAAAATAACAGATAGAAACTGACATAGAAGGAGATTTGTGGCAGCAAAAGGGAAAAAATGGAAAGATTGGGGCCTGGGCGACACAAAGGAGGAAGAGAAGAAGATAAAAAGAGGAAAAATAACCCTCACAGAATAGTGTCTTTCCCAAGGCAAGTCGTTGATGAAGACTTCGTAGAGGCAACAATTTTCTTTCTCTTTCTCTTTCTCTTTCTCTTTTCATTTCTTTTTCTTTCCTTTTCACTTAGGCACTGAAAGGTTATAGGGAAAATCACTTTGAGCAGTCAAAACTTCTTCAACAATAAGTTTCTTTTGTTTTTGAATTTTTTAATTTTTGAACATTGAGGAACTTGAGAGAGGTGCATGAGGTCCTCGCCTTGCGCCCAACCTAAAGGTGCACAAAAAGCACGTCGAGCATGTGCCTAAGTAACCTCGCCTTGTTGGGGCGCAACCCATGTGTCTTGTGCCTAGGTGTGCCTTTAACAACTATGGTTGGGAATGATATAGGATGTTTGCCAGGTGTCATTAGCATGAGTATGTGTGTACTGTTAGGCTTAATGGGTAGAAATTTAGTGTCGTAACTGTTATGGCTTAGTAGAGTAGAATTTTAGTCAAGTCAAAATTCGGTTTTTGTGTTTGTGTGCAGTAAAAGTCGGGTTGGTATGGCTGTTGTAGTTTGTTGCAGAAGTCTTGGGAAGTTACTCTTTGAAAGGAGTCTCTATAGAAAGATACAGTAATGAATGAAATTGTCCAAAAATTTCTTTTCAACATCATTCTATTAAAGGAAGGTTTCCCTTGAAGAAAATCAACCATTGCTTGAGTTATATTTCTTTGCAGCTCTTATCTCATGATGCACCCCTTATTCCAAAGCAGAAAAAAGAAAGAATAAGAAGATCCAAATCCAATTGCAATAATGCCAATCCAATCTATTCAAAAGGATTACCTGCACTCAATCAGCACTGGCCCAGAACAATGTGATATGTACCTATTCTTAAGAACTTCATTTTCTATATTATAACCTATATTTTCTATCATCAACCTTATCTTTCTATGAAAGAGCCTATGTTCTTATTTTATGTTTTTTTCACTATAATGCCATCATCTTTACTTTTGCTGATGTTATTTCTTACCATGTCCTGAGGGAAGTTTTCCATACATTGAGCCAAACACATCCTTTGGTGTAATTTCTAAACTCAGGATTGATTCCTAGGATTTCTTCTTCTTTTGGTTTTTATTTTTATTCCAATTTTAAATTAGCTTGTAAATCCCTATTTTATATAAAATCCTAATTTTTGGAAATAATTCAAGGAAACTGTAGTATTCATTTGAGGTGATAGAGCATTTTTTTTTTAATTTTTTCTTTTCTGAGTATGTTCTGCATGACCATGCCAAAAGGTTGTCCAAGCTACAGTATAGGAGAAATCTTCTAGATAAAGTGACCCATTTTGACCTTTTTCTCTTCTAGCTGATTTGCTTTGATTTCCCCATGTATCCGAGTCTATTTGTGTATTTGTTGGGTTGTCCAAGCTACAGTATAGGAGAAATCTCCTAGATAAAGTGACCCATTTTGACCTTCATCTCTTCTAGCTGATTTGCTTTGATTTCCCCATGTGTCCAAGGAATCTATTTTTATATTCGTTGTCATGTTATATTATGACCTTTGACATAAAAGCTCCAAGGATTACTGGAGAGACGCTACTGGTATTACAAGTCCCATAATTGACTAGAGATTCCAGGAGGACTTCCAAACTAATTGTTTTCTTCATAAGAAAGTTGTTTCTCTCTGATGACCATGCTCTTCTTTCAGCTGGGATGTCCTGCCTGATACAAGAGAACTCGATCTCTTCATATTAGTTCCGAGGAATTACCACTAGGCACCTCACCTTGCCTTCTTTCCAAGTACCACACAAAGGACATCGTAAGCATTCTTTAAGACCTTCACTCTTGGAACAACATGCTCTTTAGTTATTCTTTGTTGGGAGGGTCTACTATAGTTAAAAATGAAGAAATTGAACCATCTTCTGTCATGTTAGAATGTACAATGGCTGACTTGATTTTTCTCTGGCACAAAACAGAAATTTCTAAGAATTGAGGCACTTATCTGATTTATATGCTAATGATCTATGACCTTGTGGAGGATTGGGTTCCATGATTTTGTGATTATATTTATGAATTGTAATCCTTTATTGTGTGTATATGCACATGTTTTGAAATGTGATTATTGTGATTATGCACATCTCTCTCTCTATTTATGTGTGTGTATGCACATGTGCATGCACACACAAGTTTTGAAATGTCTGAGACGTTTATCTTTTGTTGCAGGTGGAGTCGTATTTGCGCATTATTGGGGAACCAAAACTGCCTTCTTTGTTTCTGCAAGTATGCTGTTTTGCCTCGCTAGGTTTTACATGTGATTTTTTCTGGTGGCGAAAAAGCATAGTTTGCCATTGTTCCTAATAATCAATAGTTATAATGTACAGGTCATTTGCTGGGTTTTAGGAGAGTATGGAACTGCAGATGGAAAGTTTTCTGCTTCATATATCACTGGAAAGTTATGTGATGTTTCAGAAGCCCATTCAAATGATGACACTGTTAAGGTAGTGACTTGATCTTACATTTTTTAGTTGTCTTTTCTTGTTTTTGTATTTGTTTACAATGCCTTATTTTCATGTTTTGTGAGGCTTGGAATGAGCTATTTTAGTGGGGTAATTAAGTTGGGATTTGGGCTTGTGTGTGGCTGACATATTCTAAAACATCCAACTGGTGTTATTAGTTACGCGTTTTGTTCTTTAGCTTCTCAAGCTGGTAGCTCAGAGGGCAGTGTTTGATTGAAGTTATGTTAATATGAAATTCATCCTTTTTATTTATTACTTGTTTGGTGTCATAAACAGCTGACCCCACATAGGTGGGAAACAACTTTTGATGACGACGACGATGACGACTTGTTTGTTGTCATAAACAGCATATTGCTAAGTAATGCTCTTTTATCTCAAGACATATGGTTCATTCTATTGACGAGTCTCATGAACAGATTCTTCCTTTCGACAGTCTTGTTTGGACTTTGGGCATTGTATAAGTATGTATATTTTTTTTCCATAAGCAGAAGATGGATGATAATCAAAATTTTGTATTTTAGTAATTATCAATGAACAGTTTGACCAATTTCTTTTAGAGCTTCCATAGATTATTTATAACTCCTTGAGGGGCGACCAATGCTAACCATTGCATCATGGGCAGGAAAAAGGATGGGTGTAAGTACTTGCATAAATTCAAGAAAGATTGATTGATGGGATCAGTGTTAATTTTGTTTACAAAGTCATTTGTAATATATATTATGGACTTAATTGGATGTTTATTTATATTGACATTCCTTCCCAAGTGGCTGATTTTAGTAATCTGCACCTGCCTCTTTCTTGGGACAGTACTTTGAGCTTGTTAATTTAATGAGTTGGACTTGGCCATCAGGATAATGCCCTACCTCTAAATACACACCCACCACAACCTTCTCAATGCATGCCTTGGATCCTTTTGGAGCTTCATTCTTGTAATTATTGTTCATATCAGGACAAGACTTTGGGATGGAGATAGGGGCCATTTAAGACTAGTTGGATGTGTTGATTGGTATGGATCCTTCCTGTTTGATGTTTAATACCTACCATTGTCACCAATGTGCTGAGCTAGTGGGTTTGAATTCATTGGTTTACCAGACCAGGGTTGGTAACTTGCCATGCAGAGGGTTGAGTTACAAAATTTAAACTTTTGTTAGGCCTGCAAATGGGGTTTGTGACCTTGCTGATCTGACCTAACTTCAACCCATAGGTATCCATTGTAAATTTAACCAGGATATATAGTTATGAGGCTGACTTAGGGTACAAAAATGTTTTGTTGTCAAATGCTACAAATGGATGTAAATAGAATGGTGGAGAATGCAATAGCATGCATTAAGGCTACACCCACAAACTAAGGTTATTTTGGGGGATTTTTTATTTGAGATTTTGGGTATTTTATTATATTATTTAGGGATTTGATGTAAGCTTCAAGTGGTCAGAACATAGATCAACTTGATGGATGAGTTAGATTAGTATTTTATTTGTTTTGTTTAGGATTTTGTTCTCACACAATTACATTAGGATTTTATTTTGTGAAGGAATTTTTTATAAAGAGGGTAGCATGTAGTTGATGATTTGAAAATTTGATTGTCTTTCTTTACTTGTCTTTTATCCTTTCTCTTTATTTCACTTATTTTTCCTAATCCTTTATTCCCTTCTTCTCAGAGGAAATTCTCTTTCTTCCTTTCTTTCCCTTAGCTATCCCATGTCAATTTGCTATAAGATTTTTTTTCGTCCTATATCAATTTAGTATTAGAACCAAAACCTGGTATCACACCTCCCACGTCCACCATCTCCTCACATCATCACTGCTGTTCAACCTCTTCCACTCACTGATCTTCCACAAAACAGTTGCTGCCCGCCTTGAACCAGGATGCCTTTATCATTGAAACATCACTATTGTGGCAATAACATGTAGTTGCATGCTACCATGTGGTTTGCCTCCCTCACCGTTCTGAACCACACCTTAATATTGCCATCTGGTCTTGGCCGCCGACTTCATTCTGTATTGGTAAATTTTTGGATCTCGTATCATTGTGAAAGAAGAAGGAAACAGACATGAAAGAGTTGACCCTTGCATTAAGTTTTTGAGCCATGCTGTTCTGGGTTTCATGCTTCCCAATCAGCAGCCTATAACTTCCTCTTCTTTGTAGCTGATCATCTAATGGGCCTTTCTGTCCACCAACAGCATACATCATCAAAGCTTGTGGGTTCTCTAAAACCCATCCAAGTTGCTATGTAAGAAAAAACCAACCAAAACTTGCTATTGATTGCAGCCATTGCCTTCACTGATCACCAAAACTTATGATGCCAATCATGCATTGTTCTGCTATCTGATGCCACAGAAGCCTTCTTATGGAAGTCCAATGGCTGTCAATGGAGAATGACTAGTCTCCTCTGAAATGGCCTTCTCCGCCAGCATTGTCATCTTATGTTGATGGATGTTGCTGCTGAGGTTATCCTTAACAAATCTGGCAACATTGATGCGTAGCAATGTTGTCTTCCTCAACTTCAACACTGAGAATCCAGTGGTTGGAAGTCATCAGTGTTGTCTCTGCACTGGAGTAGTTCAATCCTCATTTTTGCTCCCCAAACTCACTATTGCTGTCCTGCACCAGTGAGGAAGAGGCAGCCATAAAAGGTTCTTTGTGGATCTTTTAACAAAAACCCCTTTTGATTTCCTAAATTTGAAACTAAATCTTGCTGTTCTACTTTATAAAGGGGTGGTCTTGAGTTTCCCAAAATGTGCATTCTGGCTTGTCTTTAAAATTTACAGCGGAACCTTAAGAAGGGCCTGGATGTTTTGAAATTTGTAGAATAGTCTGTTTTGTAAAAAAAATGCACTGACTACGAGATTTTTGAAAATTATGAAACATTGTCTATATTTTTTCAAAAAAAATGTGAGCAGCCTTAAACATTTTGAAATTACAGAGAACTCCTTAATTCTGGAAGTCCCAAAAATCCCTCATTTTTTTTAAAAAATAGAAACATTCGATTTAAAAAAAAAATGATAGCCCATTTTTTTGGAATTACAAAGAAGTTCCGTCACTTCCAAATTTGCAGTTTGGCATCCAGGACTTTAGGAAGGTTATTAGGGCTTCTAAAAAATTATATTGGCATATCTTTTCCTGTCATTTGCTGCCTTCGTTCCTTCATTTTGGGCTATTTTTAATTTGCGTTGCAGATATCATGGTAACTAGTGCAGAGCTTACCTCTAGGGTAGAGACCTTATCAAAAGCCTTTGATATCAAAATTTTGAAAGCTTAAATCAAGGTCAGAACAGCTTTAAAGAGTCTTTAGCCCAAATAGAAGTCCAAATACAAGCCTTAATAATTTTATTGGGTAAAAGTCTTATGGAAGGCTTAAGGAGAAACCTCCAAAAGTCTAATGTGGGACAATCTTCTTATAATGGGCACAATGAGAGTTTCTTTGGTCCTTGTCATCAACATTTAGGTATTTGTCCAACTCTAGAAGCACCTAAGAACCAACAATTGCCTATCCTTAAACCTAAGGAATTTATTGTTGAAAGGTCTTTCATTAGATGATCCACTGCTAGATCTAGACGAACAGACAAAAAAGTTGAGGTGGTTTCTAATAAGGAATTGTATGATAATCAACTCAAGGTTATTAAAAATTTGAATGTGATGGAAAATTCAAGTGAATGAGGAATCTACAAATTTACAAGATCAGAAGACAAAGATGATCAAGCTCACTCTAAAGGATGAATCTACTTTGCAAGTTAGAAGACAAATTTTCCAAAGGCATCACATGAGGAAAAAGTGTAGAACTTGTTAACCAAGATCTACATGGTTTTCGAAGATTTCAATTATCCTTCTTTACTTTGGTCTTTTATCCATGCCCCCTATTTTGTCTATTTTCCTTGATCTTTCTTCCCTTCCTCTGAGAATCGTTCTTTTTCTTCCCTTTTCTTCTTTCCTGTCCGGCATCAATTTGCATCAGAGCTTTTCTATTCCACATTATAAAAGAATCCAGATGAGACTGTGACTGTGCTGTATCCTTACAAAGGTATTGTAATTTCTGAATCTGAGTATTGTAGGAGCACAATAGTCATTGGATATTAAATTTAGCTTCAGTTTGAGGCATATTGATTTTTCTATGGGTACAGCAGATGCTGATACAATGTTGAGAAATGAGTCATACCCACAGTTCTATTTAATCTGAAGCTGTGATTTCCTATATTGTCTAATACTGATCAATATGGATTGATAAGTGATTCTGGGGCTGCCTATCAAGTTAGCTTTGTTCAAATTTGAAAAGAAATCATTGATATGGTTAACAAATACTCAAGGGTCAGTTCTTTTATCTAAATCTGTCTGTGGAAGATGATCATTTGCGCGTAGCTCTTCTGCTGTTTCTTTGATTGATTTGATAATTTTTTTCTTCTTCTTTTCATTTTTTTGGTTCTGCTGTCCAACGTTCTGCTTATGTTTTTGTTTTTCTGCAGGCAAGTTTTTCTTCGTCTTTTCCTGCATCTCGATTATAATATCTTTTCTTCTTTTCTTTTTCCAAGTAATTTTTACTGCCCATGGAGAATTACATGAATTGATACTGATATTCTGGGGTTCGGAAGACTACTTTTCATGCTTTTCTTTGTTCTCAGATACTTGTTTTCTCCTTCCTGTCAAATAATTGTGGCATGTTTGCCTTGTACTTTTGCACAGATGTATGCTATGATTCCACAGTCCTAAAATCCTTGAGAGGTGACATGAAGTTGATATGCTATGCACAAAAAAGAGTAGGCTTGTTTAGTTGTTGTCAACCCAGACAACGACAGAGACATAAAGTGGATGTGCTATGTACAACAAGGATTAGGCCTGTTTCATTGTTGGGTTGACAGACAATGACAGTAACTGTCAAACTTGATGTATGCTTGCATGGGAGAATACTGGAAACATCAAATATGTAACACAAGCCCTGCTACTCATGCTTGTGCAAGAAGCATGTTTCCTTGGGCATTTGATTTGTAGGAAAGAGTTGAGGAGCTCGAATTTGGGGTTGATTTTGGACATGGAACATTGTGTTATTCTAAAGGATCTTCTGACTGAGAAAATCCAAATAGATGGTGGTGGTTGTGTAACTTGTTACCTTAGTAACCTGGTGCTGCAGTGAATCCTAAACTTTGGCTTTTTTTTCTGTTTTTTGTATAGCGCGGCTGTCCTCAGTCTTGAACCGATTTTATGCGTCCATCCTTTTCAAATCATGATTTAAATTTTATGACTGCAAGGCAAGAGAAATCCATTTCTGTGGGAAACAGATTTTGATAATGATACATTTCTTGTACTGCCCTGTAATTTTTTCTACCTGCTGTGTTGATGTGTATGAAACTTATGCATCATGTGTTTTCTAATTTTGTTTTTACCAAAGTTGTAGTCTTGGGAAAGTTTATGAATTTTTTATTAAGAATATCATTCCTGAAATCACATTTATTCTTCTAATCATTCTGACCATTTTTGAATTCCATTCTTTTGAAGGCATATGCAGTGACAGCTATAATGAAAATATGCTCATTTGAAATTGCATCTGGAAGGAAAGTGGAATTGTTGCCGGAGGTAATACTTCTAGAAACCAATTTGATTGCTTTTCTGCTAATATAATTGTATAATGCTTAATTTTTTCAATTGAAGTGAATAAAGGGCTGACCCAGTGGATATAAATCCCACACATTGTGGGCTCCAGGGAGGGGCGTCCATGTATGCAGCCTTACTGTTGCTTACAAAAAGGCTGTTTCCCGTGATTTGAACCTGCAACCTCCAGTCACAAAGGCAACAACTTTTACCTTGTGCCAAGGCTATCAATTGAATTGAATAAATAATCACAAAGGCAGCAACTTTAACCATCGCACCAAGGCTATCAATTGAAGTGAATAAATAATCTAGTCAAAGTAAATTCTTTTCAACTTTTACAATATTCTGTTCTCATTTACTTGGTACAAGCTCTGATAAAAAAGCTAATGAAGTGCAAAACGAAGAAGCAGAAATCTGGATGTGAGTCTTGCAAGGATATTCGGTTCCACAAACAGATTACTCATCTCTATCTAGGATTGATGAATCTTCCTAGGGATTGCACTGTAATGTTTATATATTGCAAAAATTCATTGATCTAACTTCTTATTTGTGACCTGAGCATTGCGACTTTCCTAGCATTAAGTAACTTCTGAAAGTTTGACATTTTAATGAACAGATGCTACATTATGGCTTTGTCCAGCAGACTCCTTTGGCCAAAACTTCACGAAAAGTGAGATGAGTTTACAAATGCAAGAAAAGTTCTATCATGCAGTCAATCTAAAGAAAGGCTATTTCAATGGCACATCAATCTTCCTGACATTATTTGCGTTCTCTAACATCAATTGGATCAAGGAAAGAGATGAGACAATTAACTTTTAAATTTTAACAGTCCAAATGTAATATAATGAACAAGCCATATGTCCCTTTTCCACCGAGTGCAGTGAGAAGGTGTATTATTATTGTGTGCCGAATGTTCCATATGAGCAAAGAAATGTTACTTCACAAATGGTTGGTTTATTAGTTTCCATAGACCTGTATAAATCATGAATTTCAAGAAATGCATGAAATGAATATAAAAGCTAAATCATTTCTGAAGTCAGTATCATCATCATAGCATGTTTCCAGCTACATAGGCTTAGTTGCATGAATCCTGTTATCCCTTTACTTTCTATCCTGCGTCATGTCCTTAGCTGATGAATCATGACGTCTTTCCTAACAGTCATCATATATGTCGTTCTTGTCTTTCTCCTTATGCTGTTATCTTTCAATTTTAACCCTCCTAAGTATTGCAGTTCTAGCTTGTAGTTGCAAGTTGCAACTGACTAGAGCACCTAAGTATGCTTCATTGCCTTCCTCATGTCATTATCCTTGCGCCTTGGTACTTCAGATTTCTAGAATTCTTTCATCTCTAATTTTTTTCATTTATCTTGCCACATGTTTAGGTCAACATTTGCTTCTACAAATGCATTTCTCTTGGAAATAATAAATGGATGTGATATATACTTACCCCAACTACAATAATAACTATATTTTTTCTTCATCGTTATTTGTATTTCCATTCATTACCAATTAATTATTTTAACTTTATTCATTTATAATTAACATTATTTGTCATATTGCAGGCATATTCTGCATCCCCATTTCAATTTCCACCCCATTTCTAATAGGGGTGCAACTCGGGTTATTTGGGGTCGGGTTGAGGTCAACCCTACCCCTAACCCAAGGTCTAAAACCTCAACCCTTACCCAACCCTAATTTTAAAACCTTAACCCTCACAAAAATTCAGTAGGTCCGGTTCGGGTTGAATTTGGGTTATATGAATAAGTAAAAAAATGACTATTCATTTTCAATATTCAACAACATTCAAATAAAATTAACAATTCGAACGCACCCTTTTGATCATCCTATGAATTGTTGTTCTTTGGCCATACAACTCTTTCTTTCTTTGTTTTTTCTGTTTTTTTCGTTGTTTTTTCTGTTTTTTTTTCGCTTTTGTAAATATCTTATGGTCTAATGGTCGCCCTTGAACCATGAGCATGTAATGCATGCATCTACATTATCAGCTGTTGGGGTACCAAATCCTAGACCATTTATATCTCACTCCAAAGCAATGGCAGTTCTATTTGCCACCCTATAGAATTGTAGGCCTTACAACTACCTTATAGCATGTCAGAGCATTTTTCTTAAGTGACCATCTAAGCATCCGAGGCCTTGCTTTTCATGCCCAGATTAATTTGCAGGTTTGTTTCTACTCTATTTTCAAATTTAGGCCTGCTTGTAGACTATTTTCCATATGTGACCATCTAAGCATTTGCGGTCTTGCACACCCTGATTAATGCGCAATTTTGTTTCTAATCTATTTTCAATTTTAGACATGCTTTTTTATTCTACTTATGATGACAAGTACCTCGGGGTTCTTTTATTGTTGTTGCAGTGTCAGTCCTTGATTGATGAACTATCGACATCTCATTCAACAGACTTGCAGCAGCGCGCGTATGAGCTTCTGGCAGTTATGGGCTTAGCTGCAGATACTGTTGAGAGCATAATGCCAGCAGATGCAAGTTGTGAAGACATTGAGGTCTGCCATTAGCTGCTTTTCCAGTAGTGTCATTCTTTAATCCTCCTCTCAAATTGTTCTCAATCCCGTAGTCTCCTTATCTTCACTGCTGAATGTCTATGTAGGTAACAAGCTATTAAAATTCATGTCAAAGTTGATATCAATGGAAGTGTATTTTACTGTTTTTGATTTTTTTTTACCTGTGTGCCATTTGGCGTATAGATTGCCCAAGATCCTGTTGGAGTTGCTACTAAAGACCTTTGTTTACATTGGCAGTGGTTTAAATCCTAGGAAGTAAACATTCTCATGCTGGTAGCTGCTAAAAATCCTTTGCTTCTGTTGGTTATGCCAACACTTGACACAATTTTTGTGACCAAACATGCATCATGCTGGTAAGAGTAGGGCAGTTTCCCATGCCTTGGTGCTGGTTTCGTATATTCAAGTTGGTTGTTGTTAAGGTTGCCCGCATTGCTTTAGAGGGTTAGTGTTGTTGGATAGGACATCTGAGACCTCATTTGTGGATTATGCCCCCTTATGATTTTCATGTGGTAAAGCCTTGGATTGAACTCATGGTAGTTCCAGTCATGGAGGAGAGGATCTTAAGTTGAAATCAGTGCCCCAGTCCTCACTCCACTCATCTTGTGAAAGCTTGGTGGGTTACTCCTTCTGCAGGTACATCGGTTGGATGTAACTTTAGGCATTGTATTTTTCCTTTGCTTTGCCCAAATTTTTACTGAGGATTTCACTGGGTGCTGACATGTGCCCCTTGCTGAGTGCAAATTTATGGTTTAGGTGGACTACTCTTAGGTCTTTCCAGATAGTGGCCTTGTTTCACAAGCTTATCTTGTCTTCTGATTCCTTGTTTTGCTTGAGATTATGTATCTTATGCTCCCTTTCTGTTTTCTTTCACTTCTCCATTTAAATTAATTGCTGCCTTGTTCTGCTAAACTGAATCTTTCACATTTATTGACTAAAGAGCTTAGTCCCAAGCTCATTCGTTTCTCTTAACATGCATTTGAGTCAATGAATCTTCCAATTTTAAATTCTAACCAGTGCTGTAAATGAGTCATGACTTTTTGTGTCACAGCTTTAGGATATGGAAGCTTATTGGTATCACATAGAAAACTTTCCATGTATTGGGGAATGCTTAACACTGTGGAGAAAGATTGAAAAGTTAATGGCTTTCAATTTCCGGAGAGACATTATCTAATGTTTACTACCCAAAATAGCCTCCAGGTTGTGCCCAAAAGTTTAACTAACTGTTATGGCTGTTGTTTTTGTCGAAATGAATTTGGTGTGTCTTCTGTAAAGATAATTTATTTGTAGATCGTATTTCAGTTTGCTGCCATATTTCCGTTGTGCTTTACCTATTCCAACAGAGTAACATTATGACATGCCAAACCCCTGAGTTTTCCTTCTAATTTTTTCTTGCAGATAGACAAAAGCCTATCTTTACTCAACAATTATGTGCAGAGATCTCTAGAAAAGGGTGCAAGACCCTACATACCTGAAAATGAGCGTTCTGGAATTGTGAATGTTAGCAATTTCAGAAACCAGGACCAACATGAAGCATCAGGTCACACCCTTAGGTTTGAGGCCTATGAGCTCCCAAAGTCTCCACTGCCAGCAAATCCAACCCCTCTGCCATCTGCACACACGACTGATCTTGTTACAGTGGCAGATTCAACTTATCCTAAAGAAACATTTCAAGCTGTCCCTGAGTCTTCTGTCTCTGACATTGTACCCACAGATGTAGGAGCAAAACTTCGACTTGAGGGTGTTCAGAAGAAATGGGGCAGGCCAACCTACTCAACTCCTGCACCATCTACCTCAACTTCTACCCAGAAGGCAGCCAATGGAACTGCACACGTTGATGGACTTGTTATGTCAAGTGCACGAGATACTTCATATGATTCAAGGAGGCAGCAAGTTGAAGTGTCTGCCGAGAAGAAGAAGCTTGCTGCTTCATTGTTTGGGGGAGTTTCATCTAAAAGTGAGAAGAGACCATCATCAGGGCATAAGGCATCGAAAGGCAGTAATGCTGTGAATGAAGAGAGGGCCCGCACAACATCTATCACTGCATCATCTACTGAACAAGCTGCTGCTTCTCAACCCCCTCCTGACCTGCTTGATTTGGGAGAACCAGTCCCAGGAGCATCTCCATCCATTGACCCTTTCACTCAACTGGAAGGACTAATTGGGTCTAGCCCCATCTCCTCATCTATAAGTTCTGGCACAGTTGCTGCTTCAAGCCCAGCTGATCTTATGGCAGAACTGTATGCAGATACGTCTTCATCTGGGCTTAGCAGCAGTTCTGCTGCCAACCTTGCCTCATCTGACATATTAACTGCTAACATTAAATCTGGATTATCCAGCACGACTAATGAAAATATTGCAAAACAGCCAGCACAAATGAAGAAGGGGCCAAATGTGCAGGACTCCTTGGAGAAAGATGCAGTTGCAAGGCAGGTAGGGGTGACACCTACAAGTCAGAATCCAAATTTGTTCCGGGACTTGTTTGGTTAACTTTAACGGGGCAATTTCATATGGTTTCAAAACAGAACACGGAAGTCGTCTGGGAATAATCTTATTGCAACTAGATCAGGGACTTTCTCATTGGTTTGGGTTTCATGGGACAATGCTTGGATTGTTCAAGAGGCTTGTCGTGCGTGCCCCTGAGAAGCACTGTCATAGAGGTCTGGCTTTCAGAGGTATGCACCCTAAGGCTGTTGAAAGGTTTTGTATTATTCAGGAAACTACATTTTTCTTTGTAGAGTAGAGTTGGTGTAAATGGGTTGCTTTACCCAAAACACAGGTTAGTTTGGTGGGTTAAATGGGTCTCCCTTGGTGTCTCTCTCTCTCTCTCTCTCTCTCTCTCTCTCTCTCTCTCTCTCTCTCTCTCTCTCTCATGTATTAATTTTTAAAAACAGAAGGATTGAGTGGTTCGTTAGGTAGAAGGGCGGGGGGACTGAGGAGGTATTATGGTTTGTTCATCGCAGAATACATCCTATCATTTTTCCAGGTTTTGATGGTTGAAATAAGTTGTATGCACATTATTTTATTTAGTACTAAATGGGCCCCACGTTGGGCTAGTCATGCACAAGGTATCTGCAACTGTAGCCTGTCAATGATTCCATCTGTGGATGTATCACTTCTTCAAGATGAACGACTAAGATCTCTTCTTTGTTAAAGCTTCTGCTGGATCAACTTCATGCATTGTGAGCTTCCGATGAACAATCGAAAATCAGTTCAAGATGCAGCTTCTGATGAATAATTAAAACATCATTATTAGTATTTTTGATATGAACCTAATGAAGCTATTCTTCTCTTGATTTTGATATGGCATTTGGGATACTCCTGTAGGCACGTTACTGTTCGTTGAGGCACAGTGGCAAACTTCGCTATCTTCTGCATCCTGGATTTTGGCAACGAGAATAGCTTCTTGTTGCTGCTGCTAATGAAATAGTCCTCGAATAATGCCAACAAATGTTAAAAGATTGGCAGACCTTTCAGCCGTATAGTTCTGTTAATCTCCTCGGGGGTTTTCATGTGACTTCGGTTGCTTGTAGTAGTGTAACTGCTTGTTTCTTAGGAAACGTGTACAAACCTGTGTAGTCTAGTACAACATGTTGAAATTTTTTCCATTCAATAGCAGCTTCGAGCCTTCAGCACACCCATATATCTATATCTA
>JAYJMB010018653.1:0-43081 GCA_036873735.1 Pouteria campechiana
GATTACAATTTGGGCAACTGTAATATGAAATTTTTGTATATGAGTTATATGATTTTAAACATGCATTATCTGCCCCACGTAACCATAATTAATTTATTATATTAGCATGAATTAAATTACATTGAAAACAATAGAATTTGGATGAACAGTACACTGACAGAACACCTTACCAAGTACCCATTTTGAGGTTGATTAAAATTAGTGATGTTATTTTGATAAAATAAAACTATCAAGTTATAATAGATATAACATAATACTAGCATATCAAATTTCATGAACAAAGTTCACTGTTTGACCCCTCAAAAAAATATGAACATTAAATACCTTGAAAATGAGATGTTGATTGTGTCCCACCCATTTAATAATTTGCTTTATTTTTAATCTTCTCATTTTGAATTCATTTAAGTTGAAAGTTTTACCAAAATTCTATTATATTATGAGGAATTGATGTAAAACCTTTTATGGGAAAAATAGATGTATAATCTCGTCTAACATTTTTTCTTTATATGCTCATATTTTAATTTTAAATTGATTTTACATTATTTTGACCTGAAATTTGGAATGAACATTTTTCATATTATTTTGAATCTACAAAAATATTTTTAGGTCAATTCAATATTGATAACTTGGTAAATAAGAATTTTATTTTAGAAATTATGTATATGCATTCTACGCCCCTGGGAGTGCCGATAAAATTTAATTTTGGCGCTTAATTGGCTCAGAGCCTAATGTGGCTCATTTATATATTTTATGATGGTCATGCAACCAACCTGTATCCGCAATGTGGCGAGGAGTGGCCTTGTTGGCCAGTGGGCGGTTGTGTGGGCAGCCGGCGCAGCCGGACGTTGCTATTGGCTTGGTGGCCTAATTGCTATAATTGGCCTGAGTAGCTTGTGTAGGCGTGTTGATGGAGAACTGGTACTCTTATGAGGTAATGAGGGCGGGGTGCCACTGGATACAGCAATATGGTTGTGTGGACCTGGTAGGCTTCTAGCCGGGAGTGCCATGATGGACCTGACACATTGAAGAGTGAAAGGGTGTTTTGATTTGTGTGCCTCTTGGGGAGGAGTGTATGGATGATGGTAGGGCCTATATGGATATAAGAGGTAATCATGGATTGGTAGATACAAAAGGGCAGTATGACATATCAATATTCGAGTCAATATTGGCCGGTTAACTATGCATACAATATCTTTATGAGTATGTGTATGAAATAATTAATGAGATGTTCATATTAAAATCTTAATAAACCTAGCCACTGACTGACTATGACATCCTGCATATGGCATAGCATGTTTTGCTTGTTTACATCTTTGTTTTTTACTCTATTTGCCATTGTTTATTATATTATTTATAGTCATATTTTTTTGCTTACTAGCTTACTGAGTTTGCCTAGACTCACCCTTTTATTTAAATTTTAGCTGACAGGTCAGAGGATGGAGCCCAACAGGGTGTTGGGTCTCACGATGGGGATAAGCTGTGACACCAGTAGAGGCTTTACTCCTTGTCAGGATCTATGATGGTGTATATTGTTGGATGAATTTTAAATGTGTATGAGACATGTATCATTACTTAGTTTTACAGCATGTCATTTTATGGTGTGGGTGTATATGATTTGACAACTAGGGTATAGTGTACCCTGATCAACCCCAATCTTGGTCTGTGGGTGTTGTGGTGATGTGTGTTTTAGAGGCGGCAGTTATATCATTTGTGTAGAAAATGATAGGGCTTGGAGGTGGTCATATTATATTTGCATATTTGTTATATAATTCTTATGGTTTAGAATGTTATATACAGGATAATGATGGTAAATTAGGGGAGACTCTGTCAAAATTTCCTTTGAATTTACCACTAGTAACGCTCTAGGAAGGAGGGGCATTACAACCTGGGCCACACAGAAGCAACCCAAAAGACAAGTCAATTGATCAGAACCATTTTAGAAGAATTCTTGGATTGACAGAAGTAACGCATAAGTAAAATAGCATTACACAGAAGTAATGTAGAACTTGTCACAGTACATAGAAGCAATGCATAAATCATGCGAAATCAAGTTAGAAGTATTGTTAGAGACATGTTTGAGTTAACATGATTAAATGAAGCTATACATAAGTGAAACTTCATAGGAAAATTAGAGGTAACCTAGAAGTTCTTCAGAAGGCTCAAAGAGGACTGTTGAAGAGTAAGACAATGGACATAAATTCTGAGGAGGATATTGCTAAAAATTTACTTACTATAAGTTGGAAAACTAGTAAGTTGTTGGTGAACTTGAAAAAATAACAAGTGTTGTAGTGAAACTTGAGTTCAGTAAAGGAGACTGACTCAGAGAAGTAGAGTAGGAACCCAGGAAGGGCCGAACCATTATAAAAATTTTGTGTGTATGTGTTGTAAGCTATTTTCATTTTACTTTAAGCACATATCTTAAGTTATTGGCCAAAATTTTTAGAAGCTCAATTCACCCCCACCCTCCCTGCCTTCTTGAGCTACCATCTAGTTAGGGACCAACTGTGATTGAAGGGAAAATTGTAAATTTTGTTGAAGTCCAGAAGTCATCTATGCATTACATTGGTTGTAAGCTATGATTTATTTATTTATTCTTTATATTAATTGTAACTTGGTTTGTCTTGTAAACCAAGAGATAGTTTTAATAATTATAGTTAGTGTAATTAATCATTATAGTTAGTGTAAGTAATTCTACTATATCACCACCTAGAAGTGTAAATCCAAAGAATAGAGAAACTGTACCGCTTATAACTTTGGGATTAAGTTAACTAGTGGAACTCAAGCCTAGGAATTTGGCTTGGAGAGTGGAGTAGGTAAGAATTGCTGAACCACTATAATTTTGGTGTTCTTAATTTTATCTAAGTAATTGATATTGTGATAACTCTGTTTGCTTAAGTTATAACATGAGACCAACTACCACCACCCATGTTTTTTTTAATCGTCCTCTTGTTTTTTTTATAACCTTTTATTATTATACATTCATTTCATCTTAATTTATGTCATTTTCGATATGTATTTCACATGACCAAATCAAATAAGTCTGTTTCCTTATTTTATTATCCATTATTGATTCTACCATTAGATTTTCTCAACTTCTTAAATTTTCATTTAATCATCTCTTATTTTACTATTTCTCCATCTCAACATCCTCATTTTAGCTAAATTTATCCTATACAATTTTATTATGGAATATATATATATATATAGCTTCAAAACATTCGGTTGACAAGGGTGCTTGGAGCAACTAACTGATCTTATTGTTGATTTTAGGTGGGCTGCATCTTAGCCATTCCTTCAAAAAAGTACTTTTCGCGCCCCTCCCATGCAAAATCAAAGAGGAGTGATACGAAACCCATTTAGCGACCCATCTTCTTAGACAATTTCTGCATCCAAAATTCATTCATGGCGGGCATCTTTATGAGGTCAAGGAGAACCATCCATCTTCTCATGACAAAGCTTGGTATATTGGAAAATCTCAACTGCCCCACCTTTCAATTCATTCAACTGGTCGAAACGCAGTTGTAGTTTTGGGTAATCTGATCACCCTCTTCATTATTGGACAATTTGAGTCAATCAAAGTTGGAGAAGAACAGGTCACCCAATAGGATGATGATGTCCAAAATTAGATAATTTGCCTATGTCCTTCTCAGGTGCCTTTTTTTGGTTTATTTTCAATTGCTGGAGCAGTTCCTTGAAAATAATTTTTTTTTCATGAATCTGTTATAAGTTTTGGTGATATAAGTTATGAAAGAAGAAGTTAATAAAACTATAACTTGTTCATGCACATCAAGAAAGTGAGAAAATAAAGATTGCTCCACTAGTGAGGGCAGTGGCTTGAGGGATGAAGAGATCAAAGAATTTTTGCACTCAAGGTAATAAACAAGATTTCTTTCTGTTCCTTCTATGACTCTGAGAGAGGTACTGCTCTCAAATTCACATATTTTGAAGGTTGTGCCTATTCGGATACATTTTGCTAGCAAACCATAGTTAGATTGTATTGAGCCCATTTTGTGAACCACTATGTTTATTTGGTGGAACCGTTAGATGGAATGCTTCTAAAATTGTTTACACTTTGAAAATCCCAAGCATTTGATTAATGGATTCTACCCCATTAAGTTAACACCATTGATGCCCATCTCTTTAGATTTAGGGTCTTGTTTATACTTAAAATGTTGTTTTGAGTATAGTACATCCAAACATACCTATTAAAAAAATCACAAAAAAGGCGACTTGATTGTTAAAAAGTGTCGTGTGGATAATGGGATGTTTCCAGCCTTGTAATTTCATTATGCTTTGTTGGCTTTAAATTAAGCAAATTTATATTGCTCCATAATAGAATAAAGTGGGGTAGAGGCACTGTTGGCTCAAGAATGAATGAACCATGTCCATATCTACCACTGGTTTTTGACTCGAAAAGAAAGCTTGTGGAGGATTTTGATGTGCGGGAGGTGGAGGAATGGGATCAAAGTGTTCTCGGGCCAGAAAAATCATCATTACTCAAATATTGTATGTAGGAAGTGGAAGCCATGCGTAGTCCTACTAAGAATAGAAAGGCCAAGAAGTGGATGGGGTGATGAGCTCAAAGAAGAGCTTGAAGGAGAGGCATTCAATGTGTAAATCCAAGACTAGATCAGGAGATAAGAAAAAGAAAGAAAAGAAATCTAAACATCACCATAGCAGATGAAAGTTGCTTGCATTTGTCTCTCAAGAAATGTTCTATTTTACCAGATCATGTAAGAGGTATCCAGTCCATGTTAACCATTTGTTGTTCCTGTGCTTTAGAACTATCAAAATTTAGTCCATTGTATGGTGCTGAGAAATATTTTTCAGCATTTGGAACATGTAGTGAGGATTGATGAATCCTGGGTGAAGGGGGATGCTTTTATGTGCAAAATTGAGTCCAAGCTTGAACTTGTTCTACCTGAGTTATCATAATTATAGGGAGTCTTGAGTCTAATGGTACGGCTGAATAGACCACAACACCCTTAATTAGAATACCTTTTAGTGGCTTTCAGTGTCACTAAAAAGATAATTAAAAAGGCAAAATTACCCACCAAACACAAGAGCAAGTGACCCTCACTCTGGCATGAAGCATTTTAGCTGTGTAATAGAGAATTATACCAGCCATCCTAAACAACTGTATTACAAGAACATGAGCCAAAATGGTTTCTTTCTAAAAACATCTCGAGTGAGATACCAGTTGTGACATGGAGGTTAAATGTGATTCCCACACCCAAGTAAATGAGATACCTAAAGTTAACAACACCAATTTATGAAATGCCTCACAACCCCAGCCTATGCGTTTCAACTATCCGGCAAATTATGCTCTATTGGGCATATGCAGGACATTAACACTTCTCTTCTTAATAAGAAAAATCTTCCTATAACCCCACTATTCCCTATTTTTAAGGGAACAATTCTGCCAAAAATTGGGTAGAATCTCCTTTGAATTATCAATTTTCAAAACCTGATATACAAACATTCAAACTCATAATTTCTAATTATCAATATTCACAATTCAAAATCATACACAGAATTACAATTTTAATAAATATATTTCAAATCATAATTAACTCACTAGCCAAACCTACCCACAGCCCAGAATCTGTATCATACCATGATGACAATACCCTATAGGGGAACTATATCATGCTATCACAATAATTACAATCATACAATTACAATATGATTTACAATTACAATGGGATTCCAATCCCAACATATAGTCATACCATACAAAGATATGTCTTCTAATCTTGTTTACTAATCAACAGTGGAGATTCTTCACTTGGCTTGTCAACTAAAAATTTAAAAGAAAAAGATGTGAATCTAGGTAACTTAGTAAGTAGATACAATTAATGGAAATCAAGTCAAAATTTATATAATTTGGTTCAATCATGATCAAATATGTAATAAGCCAATCATATTATGAGGACCTCATCCTCATTATTCTAATTCAATATTCAATGCCATTAGGCATATCCAATCATACAATTTCTCATATACAACAAAACAACCAATTAGGGAATGACTTTTATCTCCCAAATCAACAATATAACATCTACTCATTCAATTATCTAATATACTATTTCAATTCAAATAAGTATAACTTAAGGGAATATCTATTATTCCTATACTATATCATTTATCAATTCATATAGAAATTCATTACTAGAATAATCAAAAACACCCAATACCAACAAACATTACATAATTCAATCCAAGGGATATTAGTTATCCCTAGTATTGATGCCATTACAAACCAATATAAACATCTACTATCACAAATATGGGATATTCAATCCCTAACCGAAATACACAAGCCTTAATTCAAATCGCTGGGATATTTCTTATCCCGAACCAATCATATATTGAAACAAAATAAGGGGTGTCTACTTATTTATGCTTCTCAAGCTCCATATCTCTTTTTATCCTTCTCAAATCATCCTATATAGAGCAATAATCTTATGTATTTATAACATAACTCAAACTGATTTATTTCAAATAAATACTATGGTTGATTTATTATTAACCCATATACTTCCCAAATGCATAAGTTCATACTTATCAATATACAATTAGAAGCCAATATACTTAACATCTAGTTAACCTTTACAACATAGCATTTAAACTTTAAGCACATCCCAAATAACCAGTCATTCCTTCCCTTTTATAAGGGTCTTAGGATTAAAATCAAACTCAATTTATCTTTCATTAAGACATTTTATCAAATGGCTAATATACACAATTTAAATCATAAGAATTTAGCAAGAGTTCTTCAAAAATTTCATTCCTAACCATATATAATCTTCATATAACATAACTAACATGCAATTGACTTCAATAACCATCCAATTAGGCATTTAATCCAATCGATTTGTGGCTCACACAACCCAAACACAAAATCCCTTTTTAATTCCTAGCTAGAGCATAATCAATCATTCTATTTCACCAGTTCAAATTGATCCAAACAAGTCTCAAAATATCCTGATTATGCATTAAATAATTTATATTATGACAATTTCACAAAATAATGAAATTTTCTCAAATTCAACTAATTATCAAAAACCCTAACTTTGTAAAAATTTCCCATGCTAGAGCATGATAATTATTCTATCAAATTATTCCCCTATGAATTTCTAAGTACATGCATCAATTTAATCTAAAAAAAATCCATCATTTTTCAAAACCCTAAAATTCTGAACTCTGAGATTCGATTGGGAGATTGGGCTTACCTCCACTTACGAAAGTAGTTATCCTCCCCAAACGAATAATCAAGCTCCCAGCTCCATGTGTCTCCTTTCATTTTGTAGAAATCCAACGTTTCTTCCATTTTTCATAGTTTAATAGGTAAAAATTGGGTTCAACTAAAGATCATAAGTTTTTCTAGCTATGTAAGGTGATTTTCCTAGCTAAAATGGCAAGAAATCAAGCTAAATGGGCTAGGGCAAAATGGGGAGGAAGAACAAAATGGGTCAGAGAAGAAATGGGATGAAAAATGCATTAAAAAGTCAGATAACCAACTTAAATAACCAGCTGGCCTCGCCTGCACCAGCTTGGTGGCGCCACCTGTTGCCACCGACTATGACTGGCATCATTCGCCCATTCTAGCATCGCCGGCACCACCTTGCTGCCTGGCCCTATTTTCTTATTTTTTAATATTTTTAAATTATTATTTTTCCATCATTTTATTCCATATAAAAATCACATAATTGCCTCTAATTTTGCCTCAATTAACTTATAAGCATGTCATACATGATTGATTTATGTCATTGAAAAATTGCATTGCATCATTAACCAACAAATACTTACCCAAAATTAACACGCTAAGTGTTGCAATCCTCCCTCCTTACAAAAAGTTTCATCCTTGAAACTTTCAATATCGTCTAATTTTTGTTATTACCTTAAATTGTCATTCAGTTCATAATTTGGATCATTATTCTCACTTAGTTCAACCCAATTGCACATCAAGGGTATTAAAAACATGTTAATGATCACTAATTTTAATAATACTTCACAATTTTCAGAAAATAATTACCTATTCCACCAATCTCATGAAATCATCAAATAATCAAGGTTCAGTACTTAGTTCAATGATTTTTAATTAATTTCCCCACATCTTGAATTGTAGCAACATATCATTATAAACATAATCATGAATTGATCTCAACAAGATTTGAACATTATTAATCAATCTGTAAACAAATAATCAAGTTTTGCAACCTTTATAAAAGCAAACTACATTCATAAAAACCAAACTGAATTTATTTATCAATATTATGACTCGACATAATCATAAGCAATATCAACAAACACATATCATAATCAGTTGTTTTGTTTACAACTCATCTTTCATCATAAGGATGGCATTGATTAGGTATTACTCAAATTGTACTAATACAATTCCTATCACAATGCATATATAGTCTCAATTAATTTCAAAAGATAACAATTCCATAGCATATCATATGGTCACACATATATTAATACCAATACTAATGCAATAGTATCAAACAATATCAATACTATTTCACAATCCAAACTATCCAATTTCATTTCATACTACCATCCTTATATGTCTCATCATCCATCCATCACTAAATCAGTCTCACATATACAAATGGAACTACTATCATGTGGCCAATTTAAACCAATGTATCTATATTTTCATTTGCCTGCTCTCAACCAATATGATTCTTAAGAGGCTACAAACAAGCGAGCATAGCCACACTCTAAGTGGACATAGCCACAAAACAAATGGCATCAACATCATCAAAGTGGACTCAACCACTAACCAAAAGGACTCAACTATCTTACAACTATGATGTACTCTGGTCCATCCCTACAATCCCAGCTATGAACGTTATAAGATCCATGACAAAATTACCAATGCCATCTATGGTTTCTAGCCATCACTGTAACCTAGGGATTGCAGGTTCTCTATCTACATCTATGAAATAAACAAAGGAGTCCCACACATAGGCTGATCAGGCCTCTTCGCCATCACTGACGGCATCAACCAACAAAGCCCTATCATGGGCGGGAACCCAAATATTCAAAGTAGCCATCTTGGTAGGCATCCAAACCTCAAATACATACAATTATATTCTAGTAGGCATCCAACTCTCAATACATATCAATCCTCTTTCAAGATGTATCCAAATACAAGCATGAACCTCAATCATACATCTAAGTTTTAATCAAATAGCCAAATATCCCAAAACTTAGTCAAATAATCAATTACCTAACCTTAATCCAATAGCCAAGTATCTAAATTTATCAATTAAACAAATGTTTAGAAGTCAACTAATAACTAATATCCAACCTCAATCCAATAACTAATCAAATAACAAAACCCAAACCAATCTCCATAATATTCACATCTACATGCCATCTCAGTATTATCAAATTTTCCAATCATTCTATTACCACACAAATCCAACTGCCGCATAGGGCATATCACATATTCCACATTACCCTTACATAATGTTTCATATTTCTTAGTCAAAGTACTCTAATCATTTAACATTTAATCTATAACCAATTTAATATCAATTAGTTCCCAAAACAAGTATCTCATCACAATTACATAGCAATTATATTTGTCCAAATAAGTATTCAATCTTAATTTCATAACATTTCTATTTTGACTAATATACAAATTCCAACATACATTCCCATCCAAGCATGCATTCCAATCTAAATATGCCTCCCAATCTAGGCACGCATCGAATTTTCGTTTATAATCAAAGCATGCTCAAATTTTAATTAGATGGTCAAACTCAAATGTAGATCACATTAGATCATTAACCCAAATAGTTTGAACTCATAGTAACATTCCATAGTAGTCATATTAGAAAATACCAAATTTCTTTGATTACATTAGGACAGTTATGGTATACATACTAATTCATTCAAATCATCATATTCACAAGCAAGTGAATTCCAACAAATTTCCAAGTCCAACCATGCTGTTGACTTTAGTTCATGAATTATCAAAGCATGCATTAAATTCTCAATTACATAACAACTGTATTATGATGAATATCCAAATTCAAGTATGTATTCCAATTCTTAATCAATTTACTAGACTCATATTAAGGTATATCATTAACTCAAAGTATGGGCTTTAATCAAATACATCCATTAATTCGCTCGACTCATGACAATATTCAATGTAAATTAGTATCTAAAACTATACCAATTCATTTTTAATAGACAAATAGATAAAGCTTAATAAGCCATTCAACAATTCATATGTATGTCATTATTTCCGATTAAGATATATATGTCATTGCATTCCGTCAAACACAAGCAAGTTATTCAAGGAAAATATAAGCATATTATCTTTCATACTGATCACTCACAATTTAAGTTCTCAGAGTTCTTAACGTGCATCTCATGATAAAACTTATTCAATAAAATTAATTGACTATCTATCGAGGTTCGCACGACTATTTAAATTTAAGAAATCCCTTGCTTCATCACAACTAATCAAACAAACAAAATAAATTTTAATTTCCTACAATCATTATCAATTTCAATATATCTAAAATTTCAGAGTACTCTAGAATTCATAACAATATAGAACAACACACCTTTGTCCCTATGTTCCGGATGTACTACTTTTAGTTCATATACAATTTCCCTTTCTAATTCAAACTTTATGCATACATTAATTTATCCCAAATGGCTTTCATCTATCAACATCCATTGATATCATCTCAAATCTAAGAGTTAAGTTATCTCCTTTTTCATTTCACTTCATATTTATAATACACATATTCATATCTTATACAAGTTGATCATTCATCATTCTCATATGTGATACTAGTTACCCATACTTCATATAAATTCTACTCATGTTACTAATATTTCATGAAACAAAATGTTAGAATAATCTAATTGAGTCATTCATAAGTTAATAATATCTTTTGATTTACCATGTAATTTACTCATTTTTTCCTGCTTCAAAATGATTCAATTATATCTGTCATGGAATCCGCTTCAGTTTCTATTCAAATCTTCATAACTAATGAACAAGTCATTGTATTTTTAGTTTAACTAGGTTAGATATACATCATATTATTATGTTAAATCATATTTCCACAATACTTGAATTTATCCTAACTCCAAATTCTTGAATTTCTTTATAATAGAGACAATTCCTATAGCCCTTTTTTCACATGAAGACTTATCATGTCATTTCTTTAAACCAAAGCAATGTAAGTATTTAATAGAAATGTTGCAGGGAAAACAAGGAATAAATATTAGTCCATCCACTCCATATTGTTCATATTATATTTATTATAAAATAACCTTAATTCTTTCTATAAAAGCAATCACAAGTTTACTTTTCAATTCCATAACTCCATATGAAATTTATATCTGGCTCCATTCCTTTCTTATGATACCATTACTTTATTTATCCTCAACCATTGTAATATGTAACTCATAATGGACTACAATCCATACAATATTTTAAGAAATTCCATTAATCAAATAGCTACTACTAAATCATTTAATATCATTGTTAGCTATAATGCCATCATCTCACCTTATTCAATCTACGTTAATCAACAGGTTTTGGGATACTTCCTCATCACAATCAATGGCATACTTAAAGAATAAAACAAACTTTTTTTAGATAAAATTCACATGTGTAACATAATGGCCTTATTTCAAAGGATGCAATCAATCCTTATTATAGCTGCAATAGTTCAAAAGTACCTTATTTAATCAATCAAGCCAAAACAACACATAATTCATTTATACAAGTTCTAAGGTCATCACACCTTATTCTATATAAAGAAAGGTATATCATCTATCTCTACTCATTTACATATATCAAGGATAGAATAAATATTTTTCTAAGCAATATTGGGATAGTCTTTATCCCCATTGATCCATGCCTACATAGTTATGATAAAAAAAATCACAATAATTTCTTAATACTCATTTACCTTATATAATAACGTTCTTCCATACAATATTATAGGATGTTTTCTATCCTAAATCATAAATAAATTCATACATTTATAACAAAATTTAAATATCCATGAAAATGCGGTACTCGGATTCTTGGGGTGCTCATGATCCCATTAATCCACACATTTGAAATGACCAAGTAAGGTGGGTGTACTAACTTTGTCGACACTATCTCACCACTTCTTGAGTTTTCATTCAGCAAGTTCCTTAACTTATCATCCATTCTCAATTAACTTGTTAAATTCAAACTCAATGTAAACTAATTCAACTTTTATGTATTCTAATTTTTAACAATTAACATACATCAACTCAAATCGTTGAGGCTCACAACAAAATTTAATGTCAGTCATACGGGAAATTGTACAATTTTGTAAATCAATAGTTCAAGTATCAATGATTTAAGTGAACCATAACAAAAGTCTATGTTACAAGTTGAGTAACATTCACAATTGCAGCAGTATTGATGTTTAATGTAATTGAAGCACTATTATCCTACCATCTCATCTTATAATAGTTGTCATAATATACATATCTCATCAATCTTGACAAAATTCATCTCAAATTTACTAACAAAGTAGATGAATTGGAATATCCTCAATTACTTCATATCATCTTTTATAGCAATTAGTCACATTATTACTTATTACAATTTCAAGTGAAATCTAATGATAATTAACGCAATTTTGTCATATTTGCTAAGTCATTCAATTCTCATGCTTACAGGCCATGTACAATACACCTATCATCTTATATACAAATTAGTGACCATCAAAACTTCATCAAGAAATCCATCAAAGTTCCTAAGAATATGATCATTAAACTAACAAAATATCAAAATAAGGTCATCTCCTTAAGTAAACATCTAAGGATCATGTCATATCAAACCAAATCAATTTAATTTACAAACTCTGTAAAACAATACCATTTAATATTCAAAAAAGATGTATATAAGCACTGCTGCACTACTCTATTCCCAACAATTATGTATCATCTCTAAATTATCATCATGTTATTACAGTACTAACACCTTCCTTTCATATCAATATACTTTTACAATTATTCATATCAATAGCATTTACACCAAATAACATTTATACAATTTTCTAAGTGCCTCATTTCCCTTACTTGTGCCGACAATGTATAATTAACATCTTCTTCTTAAATTCTGGTGTTCTTCCATATATCTTACAAATCCCTTTCCTATTACTTTCAACAATCATTGCCAATATGGTTCTGGCCTCATCTCTCGATTTAAACTTATCACACAAATAAGTTATTGGCTTTGATACGACCTATAACGCCCCACACCCCCACCCTATGCATTTCAACTATCCGACAAATTATGCCCTATTGGTATATGCAGAACATTACCACTTCCCTTCTTAATAAGAAAAGTCTTCCTATAACCCCACTATTTCCTATTTTTAAGGGAAAAATTCTGCCAAAAATTGGGCAAAATCTCCTCTAAATTATCAATATTTAAAACCTAATATACAAACATTCAAACTCATAATTTCTAATTATCAATATTCATAATTCGAAATCATAAATAGAACTGTAATTTTAATAAATATAATTCAAATCATAATTAACTCACTAGCCAAACCTAACCACAACCCAGAATATATATCATACCATGATGGCAGTACCATATAGGGGAACTATATCATGCTATCATAATATTTATAATCATATAATTACATTATTATTTATAATTAAATACCAATATACAATAGGACTTCAATCCCAACATATAGTCATACCATACAAAGATATGTCTTCTAATCTTGTTTACTAATCCTAATTTATAGTAGAGATTCTTCACTTGGCTTGTTAACTAAAAATTTAAAAGAAGAAGAAGTGAGTCCAGGTAACTCAGCAAGTAGATACAATTAATAGAAATCAAGCCAAAATTTATATAATTTGGTTCAATCGTGATCAAATATGTAATAAGCCAATCATATTATGAGGACCTTGTCCTCATTATTCTAAGTCAATATTCTACGCCCATCAAGCATATCCAATCATACAATTTCTCATATACAATAAGACAACCAATCAAGGAATGACTTTTATCTCCCAAATCAACAATATACACATCTACTCATTCAATTATCCAATATACTATTTCAATCCAAATAAGCATAACTTAAGGGAATATCTATTATTCCCATACTGTATTATTTATCAATTCATATAGAAACCCATTTACAAGAATAATGAGATACACCCAATACCAACAAACCAATATAAACATTTATCACCACAAATATGGGATATTCAATATCTCCAACCAAAACACACAAGCTCTGATTCAAATCACTGGGATATTTCTTATCCCCAACCAATCATATATTGAAACAAAACAAAGGGCATCTACTTACCTTGAGTGATTTGCTATATGCTTCTCAAGCTCCATGTCTCTTTTTATCCTTCTCAGATTATCTTGTATAGAGAAATAATCTCATGCATTTACAACATAACTCAAATTGATTTATTTCAAATGAATACTATGGTTTATTTATTATTAACCCATATACTTCCCAAATGCATAAGTGCATACTTAGCAATATACAATTAGAAGCCAATATACTTAACATCTAGTTAACCTTTACAACATACCATTTAAATTTTAAGTACATCCCAAATAACCAGTCATTCCTTCCCTTTCATAAGGGTCTTAGGATTAAAATCAAACTCAATTTATCTTTCATTGAGACATTTTATCAAATTGCTAATATGCATAATTTAAATCATAAGAATTTAGCAAGAGTTCTTCAAAAATTTCATTCCTAACCATATATAATCTTCATATAACATAACTAACATGCAATTGACTTCAATAACCATCCAATTAGGCATTTAATCCAATCTATTTGTGGCTCACACAGCCCAAACACAAAAACCCTTTTTAATTCCTAACTAAGGCATAATCAATCATTCTATTTCACCAGTTCAAATTGATCCAAATAAGTCTCAAAACATCCTGATTATGCATTAAATCATTTATCTTATGATAATTTCACAAAATAATGAAATTTTCCCAAATTCCACTAATTATCAAAAACCTAACTTTGCAAAAATAAAAATTTTCCATGCTAGATGATGATAATTATTCTATCAAATCATTCCCCTATGAATTTCTACATACATGCATCAATTTAATCCAAAAAAAATTCATCATTTCCCAAAACTCTAAAAGTCTAAAATTTAATATCCAGTTGGGTGATTAGGCTTATCTCCACTTACGAATGCAATCATCCACCAAGCTCTAACCTCCATGTTGCTCCTTTCATTTTGTAGAAATCCAACATTTCTTCCACTTTCTTCCATTTTTCATAGTTTAAATGGGTGAAAATTAGTTTCAATTGAAAGATCAAATATTTTTCTAGCTATGTAAGGTGATTTCCTAGCTAAAATGGTAAAAAATCATGCTAAATGGGCTAGGGCAAAAAGGGGAGGAAGAACAAAATGGGCCAGAGAAGAAATGGGGCAAAAAATGACTCAAAAAGTCAAAAAATTGACTTAAATAATCAGTTATATACTTCATATATAATAGATTCATTTCATTAACAAATCACATTGCTTCATTAACCAACACATAACTTATCCAAAATTAACACCCTAGGTGTTACAGTAAGTACTTAGCCAAAAAAAAATTAAAATTTGTCAATAATAGCAATTTGCATGCAGAAATGCAAAAAAGGACTACAAAGGAAGTAGAAGGCATGAATTCCCCATAACCTAAACTTGCAATAATAAGGGATCCTAAGAGATTTGAACCTACAATAGGCATGAATTCCAAGATACTTGAACTTGAAAAAGAAGATTAAGGAAGGAATCACTCAAAACCCAAACCTGTAATAGAAAGGGATCCCTTAGAACCCGAATTGTTATAAAAAGGGATTCCAAGATACTTGAACCTAACAATAACATAGAGGACAAAAGAAAGGAATTCCCCAAACCCAAACCTAAGATAAGAAGGGATTTTGGGTGTTTCGAACCTAACCAAGACAATGGAAGGGACCTCAATAGTGCCAATTTGAAAGATGACAAAATCGAAGTTGACTTAGACTCAGAAGAAGCCAATTTAGATAAAAAGTGGGATGTAATCAAAATTAGAAAATGTCCCATAGATGAAAGAAAGGACAAAAATAAGCCATACGTCCTCAAATGCTAAAGGAGTAAAGCATAGGTCGACTACACTAGAAGGCTCCCTCACCCACCACTCCCCCAAACAAGAAAGGATTGCATCTGAAACAATGGAAAGAAGATGCAAACTCCTAAAGACACATTAGGATCCTCTTTTGTTGCCAAAATATCATGTACAAAAATGATACAATGAGGAGATGAAGCCTATTCCACCACACCCGATGAAGTAGTAGAATAGGAGGAAGAAGAAGAACTAAAAGAGTGGGAAAGCCCTATAGAACCCCCACCAAATGACCTTTCATTGATTCCACTATGGGGTCTACAGATGGTCCTAAGAATTCCTCTAGTGTCAAAACCATCTCTAAAGCAGCTCTATAATGAAGCCTTTCTTCTACAAAATTGATGAAATGAGATGAATGAGTTGGGGAAAGAATAAAAGAAGCAGAAATTAGTGGGAAGATAGACAACTGCCTCTGTGCTATGATAATACTCCTAGGCTTCGTAGAAACCTTCATGAAAGTGGAAGGATGGCTGGCAATACCAACGAAAGCCTAAGGGGTAGAAGCCTTACCCTAATAGGAACTTGAGTAGATTAGTCTCTACCTATGTAGGAAAAGAATAGGAGCTTCATTTTCTATTAACAAAGCCTACTGTAGAAACTAGACAAAAAGGGAAGGCAGAGGATTAGGAGTTGGAACTTCCTAACTAAGGAAGCCGCATGAAAAGTGGTGTCCCTATAAGAATTCTCAAAAGATAAACAATCTACTTGGAATTTTTATATTGATGTTAGACTATAACTAAGAACACCTAAACTATACTACTTTAGGGGAGATAGTATTATCGCTAGATGAGCAACATTGGTAGCCCATTGATTTGGAAATGACAATTTACCATGAACTGGGTAACGTACATCCAATGATGTTTCTAGTCATTATCTCTATCAGAGACAAGGGCAAAAAATTATCATTAGGGAGTGTGAGGAGTAAGATAAAAGTAGTCAGCAAAATTTAGACTCTTACTAAAGAAAAAAAAGCACCCACATGCCGATGATGAAAGTGGGTACAGGGCAAAGATTATGGACCTAGTGATAGATTAACATAGTGTATCACTAACTGTTGAGAATAATTGGCTAGGGGAAAGATTGTGCCATATGGAGTTGAGTGATAAAGTTTGAATGGTAAACACATAAACCTATCCAGAGATAGTTCAAAGAGATGGAAATGAAACCCTCCAGTGATTATAAGGAAAAGCAAGAGGGGAAGGTAAGGCCCAAGACATACATTTGGGTAAAATATGAGTGCAGAATGTTTCCTCAATGCTAGGAGAGACATAAGTATTGAACTTGTTAACAGCCATCACTAAACTTGAAAAAGAAAGTTGGGAAGAGAGTTTAGTAAGAAAGCATAGGTCATACAATCAGAAAATGAGAAAATGGCATAACGGTGCCTTATACAGAGTTCCTATACAAAAACCACCTCTGGTTTTAGAAAAGGCTAGATACTAGAGTAGGAAACTAATATCCATTTCATTATATCTCATTAAACCCTCCTACAAGTGGGCAAATGTCAATGCGAGAATGTGCTCCCTGTACAAAGACATTGTATCGGTTACCAAAAGATGGCAATAGAGACTTTTGTTTTTAAAATTCTAAAAAGGTAGTTCAATAGAGGACAACATAAAGTGAAAAAGTTGCGAAAGCCCACATAAAGTGGGAAAGTTAATTTTGAAAGGGAAGAAAAAGAAAAAAGAAAGTGGAAGCATTGCTTTCTATGTAGAAGCAATAGACTGTTGGGAAAACTAGAAACATAGTAAAAGCATCAATTGTTAGAAAACATTGGATACCAAGGCCTTCAAGCAATATGAGGTGCCATTCAAACAAAAGCATTGGGAAGCGTCATCTAGACAAAGAGCATTTGACAAATGCATTAAAAATAGAGGAAGTAAAAATATCATTCAAGTAAATAAGGGCATTATAAAGAGATATTACTTCAGAAATAAGAAGATAATTCATGAATTTCACTACAAGCAAGGAGTACATGGACTTCAACTTTGACAGTACAAACATTTCCTTCATTAGTAGTGATAATGGAAAAGTAAAAGGTCTTATCAGTAGTGACAAAGGCAAAAGTAAGAGGGAAAATTTAAAAACTATACAATTTTATTCAGTTAAGGTATTTATGGCTACCCTAAGCTTAGTAATCTAGCATTGAGTGACTACTATCTCCTCCTCGAAGCGCTTCACCTGATTTAGAGCCTCAATATGCTTAATGGCACATATGACAAGATGTCAGTCAACCACCTAAAGTGATGAACAGGCGAACTTGTGTAGAGCTTCAAGAAGTTTAGTTGTTTGAAGTAACCTACTAACTACATTATTAGCATTTGGATGATTCATCGAGTTAAAATTTGGTGGGTCCATCTCTGGAATACCCTTTGGATTGTTAGTAAATGGAAATAGGCACTAGCTTATATAGACCTTTTTGGAGCAAGTTTCTATACATTGGAAAAGCTTTCATGCATGGTGAATTCAACAAAGACCAAAAATAGCTTACATTGATATTGGTACATGGATTTACATAAATGCCAATGCATGAACATGCATTTTGTAAGTATTGGAAATGTAACCTAATGAAACTAGACATAGAAGACCAAGCAAATTAGAATGACAGGTTCTACCACAACTCTTTGGGTGGTACTAATGTTAGGGAACCATAACATAGGATAAACTCTACAGCTATTTAGATTGTAACACAACTCTGCACAGTTTTGTCTAATGGTAGTACTACTTAAAGAGAAAATTTTAATAAAATTAGAGGATGTATAATCCCTAGGAAAACTTTTCTAATCAGAAAATCTCATATAACCCTGATCTTCCCAGAAAACACTACTATCTTTTTTATACACCAACCAAGGCTCTACTAAAAAAGAACAGGTATGCACACCTCATAGAATAAGCTCTTAATTATTTATACACCTCTCCTATAGTCCTATTACTGACTTGAGTATCGGAGTGTTCATGCTTAGATGGCCCCTAACACCCTTTAACATTTTTTTTATCTTATAGGATCTTTAGGCATGATTCTTGGAGAGAAATTTGAGTAAAGTCTATGCACCCCTCATAGAATAAGCTCTTAATTATCTATACACCTCTCTCATAATCCTATTATTGACTTGAGCATTAAAGCATTCACATTAGGACTATCCTTGGTTCCCTCTAATTTTTTATTTTGTCTTACAAGATCTCTAGATAGGATTCTTTGAAAGCAATTTGGTTACACATACATACATATATATATAGTGGTAGGCCTTATTATCAATATTTGATTTTGAAATAGAATTTATGAAAGGTTCTTCAAACTCAATCCCAGATTCTCTAACTTGAGATTTTTAATAGAGGAAATGTTGCTTAAACCGATAAAATCCTCAATCAAACCCCAATCAATAGAATCTGATGCAAAATTCTCAAATAAACTAGCTCCCTAATCCTGAACAACCAATCTATCTAGACCCTTATGGGTTGACATAGCACTTGAGGATGACAAGAAAATCCATCTTTCTCAATAAAGCTAATCTCTAGACCTTGCTAACCCATCACAAAACCCAATCGATTAAAACATAGCCCTTGCCTGCATTCAATCCAATCTAACTTCAAATCCATTGAACCCTTCAAATCCATTTGGCTAAATTCTAGAGAGGCAAGAGAGTATTACCCCAATCGATTCAAACACAAACCCAATATAAAGTAGTATTCTTTTTGGTTACTCCATTTCAAAAGAGATCTGACAAAAAATAACCTACATGACTAAACAGGCATTTCAAATTCCATTGATAATTCTAGAAAGAATTTAGACTATCTCAGGAACCAACCATAATTGCCTCAAAAATATTCCCAGACACTCACCACAGTCCACCAGTTGACCCTTAAAAAACTCAAAAGTTTTATGAATTCATAATGGTAGACTCTTATCAATTTCAATCAAACATTTTTTGGATCAAAATGATTGAACCCAAATTGCTTACCCAATCATTTAAATTTTAAGAGTCATGAACCCCCTAAGATTTTGGAGGACTTTCAAAAATCAAAAAAATTTCAACCCCCCTTTTGAGCCACAATCCTACAACTACTAGAATTATAAATAAGCCTGACAAAAAATGTTTTGGTTTAAAAAAAATCTAAGAAACACTCTTGGATGATTTATTTTAAATAAAATACAAACTATGTTTTTCCATATTGATTTATCAATGGTGGAATTACTTTAGCCTTAACCTAGAAATCTTTCCCTCAGAAGTGCTAGATAAGCATAAACAAAAACACAACTACATTTATCTTGGCCTTATCCAAATAGCCGTCAAGCCTCTCATGAGAGAAGGACTTGATACCTCAATCCTTCTATATTTAAGAGATTTTCATTTCAACTGATACAATAACTCTCTCCTAGGTATAGTGGAAACAAGCCTTCATAATGGTCCAATTTATTTTAATTGTTATCCAAACTATACAATATCTCTTCACAATCAAAACATCTTAGATACTCTAACTCTTAATCTTAAAATACATAACTATAATATCAAATAAGGATCTTTACCAATCTCAATAGTTTACAGAGTCCATTACAAAGTTGTGACAATATCTTTTAATACAAAAAGTAAACAAACAAAGCCAAAAAGGAGAAACGATAATCCTACAAACAAACATTAGGGAAGCTAATGTCATGGTTCCTAAGACAATCAAATGGGATCAAGTTATCTTACCACAACAATGGCAGTTTTAATCAAAGGTTCCTCCTCTACAAAAAAAAATCTGAAATAAAAAATGCAATAGAAGATGATGAAAGAAATGTCAATATAGACATGGAATCCTTTAGAAAGCCTCCAATATTTAAAATGAGAAAATTATTTGATGAAACTTCAAAACAATCCTTTAGAATGGCTCCCTCGAGAGCTTTTTATTTCACCATCCCTTCTTCATTTATACCCAACATGAAACTAAAAGGAATTAGAATAAGTAGACCTATTCCCCAACAAATCTATTTTGCAGAAAAAATATTCTACAGAAGAAGAACAATCTAAACCAAGAATGTCCCCAATAGCATCACAAATGGATGATGATCCATCCATTATGATAATTGAAATAGATAAAAAAACATTAAGCAAGGAATTCTATAATCCCTTTAACAAAGAAAAGAGAAAATGGTTCTTTAAAACATAAGAAAGTAATCGAAGAAATATTTTTCAAGAAGAATATTATGAATTCATGAAATTTAACAAAATCCGTATAATGTTCTTTGAATGGTTTGAAACTTTTCATGATCCTAGATATCAATCAGGTTACCCTGGAACAACTGAACCTATATGGAAGGATGCTCAAAAGCAACTAATAAAAACTTCAACTTTTCCCCCAGAATTAGAAATAGTCATTGAATATAGCAATAAAAAAATAATTGCTTCACTTACAAAATCATAAAGGAAACTGAATCCCCCCCTAGTGGAGAAGATCTAAGAAAACTTTATGAACAAAACAATTATACAAACCAATCCCTAATCAAAATAAGACAACAATTAGAGAAAATCCAAAACTCAATAGAAATGACACCCTTAACTACAAAACTTTAAAAGGATACAATAGATAAACCAATATGAAATCCCATATGAAATGCCAAAAATACAATTAACTTAAATTAGTAATTAATTCTTAGAAAAATTAAATGAAAAATGAAAAAATTTAGAAACATAGAGATTAATAGAATCACCAGAGTAGCAAGAATAATAGGAGAAGGATCATCCAAAGCCCCTTCTACTCTAACAAAAACCTCAATCTTATACCTATCTGAAATAGAAATAGAAATAGATAACCAATTAATGGATGAACAATCTATTTCTTTGAATAATTTAAAATAATAATAAGAAGAATTAAACAAGCTAGAAGCTTGGAAAAAATCTTCAAAAGCTTATTATCCTAAGCATACTACCCCAAATTTTTTATTTGAAGAAAGAAATCAATTTACCAAAGCCTAATATAATGCAAACATAAGCTGCAAATGGAACATTGAAGGAATAAATGAAAGATAAACTATAAAAAATTTATAAGAAATGACCATGGTCTGTACAACATATAAAACTAAAACAAATTTAATAGACTATAATATAGCCCAAATAATAGTTTCAAGTTTTACTGGCTCTCGAAAAGGCTGATGGGATAACTATTTGAACAAAAAACATAGAGAAGAAATTCCCTATTCATATAAAAAAGACTCTTTGGAAGAGTTAATCGTAGAGGATGGAAAATTCCTTCAAAATGCAGTAGACACTCTAACTCTTGTCGTAGCCAAACACTTCATAGGATCCAACAATGAATCTTTGATCCTTGAAACTTTATAATGTAAAAAACTTCAACACTTTGCTCACTAAAAAGATCAATTTCTTTCTAGAGTTATGCTCAGGACAGATTGTACTCAACCCTATTGGAAAGAAAGTTTGATCATTGGCTTACCCTCATGCTTCATAGAAAGGGTTATTGATATAAACCTCCATCAATTGGCTTAATTTTGATGATGAATGTGCTTAACTAGCTGAGTTTTGATGATGTGCAAAAATATATGAATGAAGTATTAAGGTACCGACAGTTGTGTTCTCTAGTATTATAGTGATAGTTATACAACATATCTAAGGAAATAACTTTAGAAACATGGACAATGCATTCGAGCTTACATCAAAGACAAGATCAACCAAACTAGTAATGAAAGAAAGAAAATGTAAATGCTCTGAAGTAGGATGAATTCGAACTTAGAAGAAAGATTTTAGACGTACTAAGATATGTCTGAAATCATGAGGAACAAAGTCAACATACAAAGAAGATAAAAAAATCTGAAAGAGAAAAGTTGTAGCTCCAATAAACAAAGTCTAAAATGATTTGAGAAGTATTTAGACTCGTGATGCAAGTTTTCCAGACCAAGCTTCAGTTGAAGAATATGTTTGGCATTAAATATGAACTTCAAAGTAACTGCTATGATGCTTCAGACATGCTGAAGTATAATGATGAAGTAAATGAAGATGGATGCCTAAGTTTGAGACATAAGTAAGGTTTTAGATAAGCTCCAGAACAAGTTTCAGAAGGATAGCACACCACTTTAGACAATACAAAGCCAAGTCAGAAGTATCGAAGCCTAAAGTCTCTATGTAAAAGTGTTAGCAACACTTCAGACATGCAGCATCGGTGCAACACATTTTAGATGTGCTGAAGAAAGTCAGCATGCATGGCTAAGGATCTCATGTCATTTCACATGGTTTGAAGTAATATTTTAGACTTCCTAAAGAATTATTTCAATGCCAATTCAAGACACGCATCGTTTGCCATTTTAGATGATCTGAAGTATTTACTTCAGACGGCCTGAAGGAGCATTACATGTGTTCATTCCAACATTCTGTAAGGAAGACCATTTCAAATGGTTTGAAGTACTAATCCATATGGTATGAAGGCTTGCCTCAAATGGTCTAAAGTAACAAATGATTTCAAAATGTGACAACTGCAGAATTTCCAAAAAAGCCCCACTCGTAGAAGTTTTTTCGACATCTCAGACATGCTGAAACCTTAATTTTAGACGATCTAAAGCTGCGACAATGCCACAATAATAAAAAATTTCAAATAGTCTACTTGCATTGAATGGATGATGTCCTCTCCAACCGGCATATTTCTAATCCCAAAATATAAGGAGTTAATAGGGAATGATCTAAGATTAACAAGTTAAGAATGACAAGTAAGAAAGAGCACTTACTCTTATTCAAGTTTTCTTCCACGATTTCAACTCCAACACACAGATTTGCATTCAAGGCCTAACCATCTACAACTTTCTGAAGTTTGATATCATTAGCTTTAATTGCTTTATTTATTTATTGATTCTACACTTTATCTTTGTACATTCAGCCTAAGCAAGAGGCACACACCTATATAAGTTTTTCTTTGTGTTAGTTTGCTATAGCAAGTAAAGAGAATTGTTGTGTGTATAAGTTTGTTGGTTAGCTTGGAAGCTAACCTCTATATAAGTTCGTTGGTGAGCTTGGAAGCCAACCTTTGTATAAGTTTATTGGTGATCTTAGAAATCAATAGTTATAAGAGCTTGTTGGTTGGTAAGCTTGGAAAAACCATCCACTATTAGTAGAACCTAAATGTAGCGAGGAAGGTTAACTCATAGAGTGGAGTAGGCACCAGGTTGGGCTAAACTACTGTAAAATTACCTTCATTTGCACCATCCCCACCCCCCACCCCCTTGTTGAGCTATGAGCTACCACCTAAATGGGACCAACAAGTGTAAGACAAAAAATTAGAGATCATAATAACAACTAAATCCCTTATGACAATCTTATTTGTGGAGACTTAATCTCTACTATTAATGAAGTAGGATTAGCTTTTTGTAATGATTTAAAAATGCAATTACAAACAAAAAAAGAAAATTTTCAAACTAGAAAAGAGTTAGGAGCTTTTTGTGATCAATTTTGAGTCACAGGAACCTCTAAAACATGTGAAGGAAATTTTTCTCAAGAATATAGAAAATTTACAAGATACAAGAAATATAAAAAATTCCCTAAATATGAACATAAGAACAAACCAAGATACAAAACAAATTGTAAAAGTGGGAAAAGCAATTTTAGGAAAAACGATTTTGTGAAGGAAGAAAACCCAAAAGCATGCTACAAATGTGGAAAAGTAAGACACTTTAGTAATAGATGTCCTGTGAAAAAAATAAACTTGAAATTGATAAACTAAATCTCACACAATCTTTAAAGAAACAATTAGAAAACCTCTTGTTAAGCTTTGATTATTCATATGCCTTTGACTCTAAAAGAGAAATTGATGCAATTGAGTTAGACACTAATAATTCGTATGAATTAAATATAATAACTAAAAATCAGGAAGAATTATTAAACTTTGCTGATCATATAAACAATCTAGAATAACAAAGGAAATATTTATAAAAAATAAAAGACCTATTATCTTAGAATTCTAGTTCATCCAGAGAAACAAACCCATTACTAATGGATAAAAAACATGTGTATGACCTAATAGAAATATTAAAACCCTTGAACCTTCATGGAAGATCTATAAAAGGAAATAAACCAAACAAAAAGAGAAGTAAAAGCATTAAAAGAATTCTTACCAAATGAAATTAATACATTTAAAGTGAATTATAAAAATTTAGAAAATAAGGTAAATAATAAAGAAAATGAATCATTTGAAGAAGAAGAAAATGAAAAGGAAGAACCCTTCATCCAACTAATCTCTAGAATAACATATCAAAAATGGTATACGATGTTAATCAGCAAAGGATTAATCTTAGAAGCCATAGCACTAATTGATTCAAGTGCTAATCTAAACTATATTCAAGAAGGGTTTGTTGGTTCCTGTATGTATGGCTTAACCCAAGAGGAAAGAGGTGAATTGGGTTTATAAAATTTCTTACAAAACCCTTATAAATTAAACTCCCTCTTTTTGTGCACTGGTGTGATTTGTTGGGAGATAAATAATTATATAGTAAAGTACAAGCCTTTGAATCATTCACACGCAAGAGACATGATCTATAATGGTTCAGGATAACCTCCCTACTCCACTCTTCCAAGAACACATCCCTTGTATCTTGGGTTCCACAATTTCATTATAATGGAATACAAACTAGTGCACCTAGCACTTTTCTAGATTCTAGCTCTAAGGGTCATAAATAGTTTACTAATTGATTGTAAGACACACTTCAACAATCAAGTTTCTCTTCTTGATTCTATCTCAAGGATGCGTAATACTAGTGCCTTTGCACTCTTCTTGATTCCAGCTTTAGGGGGCATTAAAAAATCCTAACAAAGTGATTGCAAGATTATAACAAGACAAAAAGAGGAATAGAGAAAGAAAATGGAACAAAATATTATATTAAAAATGAATCAAATAATTTCTATTTTCATTAATGTCCTTGATTAATTACACTTATATGTGTACATTAAAAAATTGCATATTCACATCTCAGATCATAAGTGATTCTAATTACATCTCCACAATTGAAGAAAACTATTGATTAAAAGGAAAAGTACAATACATATAGAGACCTGAAAATAAAATACACTTTCTCTTGAAATTAGATGCATGTTATCTTTGGGGTCACTTATATGTGTACATTAAAAAATTGCATATTCACATCTCAGATCACAAGTGATTCTAATTACATCTCCACAATTGGAGAAAACTATTGATTAAAAGGAAAAGTACAATACATATAGAGACCTAAAAATAAAATACACTTTCTCGTGAAATTAGATGCATGTTATCTTTGGAGTCACTAAGCACATTACGATTGCTTAAATTTTAGTGGATTATCTCTAGCCAATAGGCAAAGAGGATGACATGATTCTAGGCTATGTTGCTAGACTTTGGATCAACCTAAAGAATGAATATTTTGATCCAATTGATTTATCCTAGAAGGAATCAGGACTGGGTGACCTCTTATACTCGAAAGAGACCAAGAAGAAAATAGGTGGTTGAGGTTGCATAGCTCTCCTTATTACTGTAGGAATCTTAGGATGACTGAGTCATAACAGGAATCAATTTGGTAACTCGACTATCTCATATTCCTAAGAGAAGCCTAGGAAGAATAAGACTAGGTATGCTGGACATTTTGACTCAATGAGTGATGACTCAATGAGGGCTCAGCTCTCTCATTTACCCATGAGAAGCTTAGGAAGGGTGGGACCAAGTAGACTAGGTTTAGCTTAGCTCTCTCATTTACTCATGAGAAGCTTAGGAAGAGTGGAACTAAGTAGGCTAGGTTTAGCTCAACTCTCTCATTTACCCATGAGAAGCTTAGGAAGAGTGGGACCAAGTAGACTAGGTTTAGCTTAGCTCTCTCATTTACTCATGAGAATCTTAGGAAGAGTGGGACTAAGTAGACTAGGTTTAGCTCAGCTCTCTTATTTACCTATGAAAAGCTTATGAAGAGTGGTACCAAATAGACTAGGTTTAGCTTAGCTCTCTCATTTACACATAAGAAGCTTAGGAAGAGTGGGACTAGGTAAACTAGGTATAGCTCAGTGAAGTTGTTTTGCTAAGATTTGACTCAGTGGCTTAGTCTTAGACCTAAATAGTTGGGTGTTTGGATGAGTAGTGTTTTCCAATATCTTGTGAAAAATTGAAAGTAGGCAATCTCTGCTATTTAACCTATGAGAGACCATAGAGATAGATTGCATAAATTAAACCTAATTATACTTTAACTTAATCAATTCTAATCATAATTAGCACTAATGATAGTGACTAGTGCTAATGATGGTCCCTAAATAGTTAAAGACAGTGGGCAGGGCATTTGTCATTATCTTCCTAATCATATGAGTTGTTTTCTAAAGTAAATCCGCCACTTATAGGGTTTAATTAATGTTTTAATAGGTTTTAATATATTTTATCTATCCAAAGTTGCAGTATCTTGTTGTTCATTATCTTCATGTGGCACCCATCATTATTTTCTATATCTGGAAAGGGGGGTATTTATAAGCATTGAGTCTACCTACAACTTCAGGGGAGTTTAGGGAAATTGCACTTTGGTTATAGCTACAGGGCAATTGTGAAAACTAAACTTTAGTTGCACCTTTGGGAGCAATTCTAAAAACTACATACCACCTGCACCTTGGGGGGTAATTGTCGAATTCATGGCTTGCTTACACCATTAACCCATTCTAAATATTTCTATTGAAATATTTTCATCAGTGTTGGTTGCTAATTTTTCAGATCTAATTAATTACATGCATGCCCATTGTAGATGCCATACAATTCATTTGAACAATGCATAAGCAGTTTGTTTAGGATGTTCCATTTTCATAATGCATCCTTTTGGTTTTGTTTTTTTAACTAAATAAAAGCACAACACACTAATGAAAAGCTGCCCCTTATAGCTGTAATGAACATGGTGTTGCAAGGGAAGACTTGATCTGTTGTTCAAAAGATCTTCCCTTTGTGTTGGCTTCAAGTGAAGGTTGTAAAGTTGAAAGCTTTTGCATGATTAATCAGAGAGTTTTCCTGCTTGGTCATGACTTCAAAACATATGAGGTTGGTTATCAAAATGTTTGAAGGTTGATTCCCTTGACTTAGCAATGCAACAACACTCCTTCAGAGCATTTTCAGAGCTTCTAGAGGTCGTGGTTGTGCCTTCAAAGCATTTCCAAAGCTTTTGAAGGTCATGACAACAAGCCTTTAGAACCTCCGAGGCTGACTTCAGAGCCTCTAAAGGTCGAGGCTTCTATTTTGGCAGTGTTTCAGTGCTTTTGGCCTTTTGAATGACATAACTTGTTGAAGTTGCACTCTTTCAAAGCCTCTGAAGATAATTTAAGAGCCTCTGAAAGTTGAGCTTTTTTGTCTTTCCACTATAGTGCTACTTCTAACCTTCTAAAAGGTGTGAATCTTATATTGCAACACTCCATCAAGACCTTTGAAGGTTGGGCTTTTGTCTTTACATTGTATGTTAGTCCCTATCTAATGGTGGCTCAAGAGAGTGGCGGGAGGGAGGGGGGGAGGGGAGGTGAAGTGAGTCTTTAAAATTTTCAGCCAAGTTCAAATGGTAATGCTGAAATAAAATAGGAAAGATCGCATAGCACACTGAGACAATGGTTTTTATAGTGGTTCGGCCCTTAACCTGGGTACCTACTCCACTTCTCTAAGTTAGCCTCTCTTACTAAGCTCAGGTTCCACTAACACTTGTTAGTTTTCAAGCTCACCAACAAACTTACACAAGTTGGTTTTCAAAGTTCACCAACAACTTAGACAAGTTGGTTTTCAAAGCTCACCAACAACTTATACAATCTTTAGCAAGTTTCCATACTTGTTGGTCACTATTAGATGCAAGCCCCTTGCTTGCAAAAGAGAAAACAATAAGTAAACATGTACAAAAATGAATGTCACTTGATAAGCAAAGTGTACAAAGTTTAGTGATAAAAGCACAATAAATATAATAGTAAAAAACAAGAAATATTAGACTTCAAGCATTGTTGAATAATTTGCTTTAAATGTTTGTTGGAATGTACCGTAATGGAGCTGATCTCATGGAATTAAATATGGGGAGCTTCAGTAAATGCTTGAGGAAATTTTGTTCAACGTTTTCTCAACTCCTTTTCCAGACATTTAAATCTTCCTTTTATAAGTTGTGGAAGACACCTTAGCTATAATGATTATTTTTGGTAGCTTTTCAACCATTTGAAAAAGATCATTTAAAGCTTCCCCATGACTTTCTTCTTTTGTCTAGCTTCAAAAATTCTAAGATTAGTTTTTAGAACTTTAGAAGTTCAACTGCCTATTAGTTACTATTATGTATTTAATGCACAAATTCTGAGGCTCTTCTTCAGAACTTTTGAACCATGGAAACATCAGAATTTGACAAGGTCGAGTACTTTAGATTCTTTTGAAGGCTGATTTTGTGTATGACACTTTCATCGGTCATATTTTTGCTTTAAAGAAACTTCTGAAGTGTTTTTGAAGCTTGAATTCTATTTTTGATATGCTTCTTGAGTTTTTTCTTTTGAGAATGCCTCTGAAGAGTTTTTGAGTTGCTTCTGAAGAACTTTTAAGGTTAATTTCTGAAGTTTGAATTTTGTCTCTGATATGCTTCCTAAATCTTATCTTTTTGAAGTTACCTCTAACGACCTTCTATATTACTTTTGAAAATCTTCTAATAATGTTATGAGTTCAAAAATTTCTTTTGAGCTTATTTTGTATCACTATTATCGATCTTTTAAGACATCTCTAAGACTTGGAAACATTTGTGAAGTTCTTTTGATGAACTTCTAATTGCAAAGTTGACATACTGTATTGCTTCTAATATGGTTCTGAGTATAGATATTTATTCTATACTTATTCTAAAGTTCTTTTTGATGAATGTCTAAGCGCAAAAACTTTCTCTGAATTATTAATGAAGTTCTTAGGGCATTTTACTTCCGTGGTATTTCTGGAGACTTAGGAATGCTTCTGAACTACCTCTAAAGTGTGGGACTACCTTATAGTTAATTCTGAGGATTGTGCTTTATCTCTGAAAAGATTCTAATTTGTCTATGAAGAGGTTCTAAAGTATCTCTGAATACTTTGGATCTTCTAAGCTTCATGCCTTATCTCTGAAGGGATTCTGATTTATCTTTGAAGCTCTTCCGAATATTTCTGAATTGCTTCTAAGTGATTTTTACTTAAGCATACTTTTAAATTATTTTCTTTTGAAGGCTTAATGTGATAAGCTTATAATTAATGATGTTTGTTACTTGTAGTTACACTCCTTAATTTATTTTGATATATAAATGGTACTTCACTTGAAAAGTAATTAGTTAGTATGTTAAATCTTCATTCATATGTTCGCTCGTCATCAAAACTTAGCTGCTTAATTACATTCATCTTCAAAATCAAGCTAAGTAGAAGGATTAGACTCAACATTCTCCATCTTTTTTATGATGACAAACATTCAAGTGATGAACTTTTCATAAAATATGCAATAAAGAAAATTAAAGCAGCTAAATGCATATTTGATAAATGCATATTTAATATGTAGTGCTTCTATTGACTTAGTACGGCTCCCCCTGAGTGGGTGTACTAAGTTACTTTGATATTTTTCCTTGAATTGGTGGATTAAGTTACTTTAATATTTCTAATTGAATGGGTGCACTAAATTTCTATCCCTTTTTATCATAGTAAAAAAGGCTAGAGATAAAGATAAAAATTCTTCCTCAATTAGAAGGATTTGATTGTGTGGGAGATGGGTGTTCGGAGATTCTGGTGAGAGAAATAGGTAAGAAAATCCGAAGAGTTTAATATGTGTTGATGGGCCTCAGAATTTCTAAGCTAATACTGCCAGAAGTTCTAAGGAAGTTATAGTGCTACCTGAAAAGCTATGTTTATTGGGTTTCTAAAATTAGGTGCAAGCTTTAGAGGTCCTGAAGGAAAGTTTCAGAACTTCTGAAGATGTTCTGAGAAGTTATTTAAGTACAGAAAAGACTTTGAGACTCTATCAGAGCTTTTGAGATGCTTCAGAAACTATCTAAAAGATAGAGATGTAGCATTCATATACAGTTTAGGTATACAAGCAAAATTCTAATCATCATAATCATGTGATGACTAACATTATAATATAATTAAATCATGTAATATGCAATTTATGCACATGGATCTAATATGTTAAGTTCTCTTCTAATTTTGCAAAATCTATTCTGCGAAAGTGACTTTGTGAAAATATTTTCTAACTGATCCATAGTTGGTACAAATTCTAAGCAGATATCATGATTTTAAATATGATCTCTAATGAAATAATGGCTAATCTCTGTATGATTAGTTCTAAAATGTAACACTAGATTCTTTGTTAGACTTATGGCACTAGTATTTTCATATCTGATGGGTGTATTAAAATATTTCAAACCAAAATCACATAATTGTTACTTCATCCATAAATCTGAGCACAACAACTACCTATAATTACACATTCAACCTCAATAATTAATAATGCAACAAATTTTTATTTCTTGGAGAACCATGATATAATCATGCTTCCAAAAAACTAACAAGTTCCTAAGGTATTCTTCCTATCTACCTTATATCTAGCAAAATTTTCATCTGAGTACCCAACTAATTCAAATTCTGAACCTTTAGGATATTACAAATTGAGATTTGGAGTGTCTAAAAAGTATCTAAGAATTCTTTTTATAGCAATGAGATGTGACTTGCTAGGATCTGACTGAAATCTAGTACAAATGTAGACACTAAACATTATATCTGCTCTACTAGTTGTCAGGTATAATAAAGATCCTATCATGCTTCTATAAAGTTTATGGCAAACCAATTTACCTTTTTCATCCTTGTCCATCTTTATTGGTGTGCTTATTAGTGTTTCATATCTTTTGTCATCTTCAATATTGAATTTCTTTAGCAGTTCTTTACGTACTTTTATTGATGGATGAAAATTTCTTCTTTCATCTGCTTGACTTGTAGTCCCAAAATGAAGTTAAGTTCTCCCATCAAGCTCATTTCAAATTCACCTTGCATTGTCTTATAAAACTCTTGATAAAGATTTTCATTAGTTGCTCCAAATACTATATCATCAACATAAATCTAAACTATAAGGATATCATTCATTACATGCTTAATGAAGAGAGTGATATCAACTTTACCCCTTGAAAAGCCTTTCTCAATTCAAAATTTGCTTAGCCTCTCGTACCATGCTCTAGAGCCTATTTTAAACTATAAAGAGCTTTCTCGAGTTTGAAGACATGCTTTGGACTGTGAGGATCTTCAAACCCAGGGGGTTGTTCCATGTGAACCTCTTCATTAATGAATTTATTTAAGAATGCATTATTTATATCTATCTAATATAACTTGAAATCCATATAGGATGCAAATGCAAGGAGTATTCTAATGGCTTCTATTCTTGCAATAGGGGCGTATGACTCTTCAAAGTCAATACCTTCTTCTTGGCAATACCCCTTTGCTACTAATCTTACCTTATTCCTCACTACAATTCATGATTCATCCAATTTATTCCTAAAGACCCATTTATTACCTATAACATATTGGTGGTTTGGTCTTGAAACAATAGCCCACACATTATTTGTTTTACATTGGTCCAATTCTTCTTGCATAGCTAAAATCCAATTTTCATCTTCTAAAGGTTAGTCTATGTAAGTTGGCTCCAGTTAAAAAATGAATGCAAAATTGCCATATACTTGGTGATAAGATGATCTAGTTCTAACTTTATCATACACATCACTAATTATCTAATTTTCAGGATGATCATGCATGAACCTTCAATCTTTGGGAAGAGATGTGTTACCCTACTCATTTACCTCTATTATGGATGGTCCAGCTTCATCCATTAATGTCTCTAATTATGGAGCTCCTGCTTGTTGTAACTTCTGTTTCTCCACATTTGTTGTAAGGTTTTCTATCTCATCATCAAAATCACCATCTCTTTTTATAGAGTCAGTATGTTCATCAAATTTAATATGAATAGATTCTTCTACAATCTTAAGTGTTAAGTTGTATACTCTAAATGCCTTGCTAATAATGGAATAACCAAGGACTATTCCTTAATCAAATCTGCTATCAAATTTTCCAAGCTTTTCCTTACCATTGTTAAGAATAAAGCATTTTCAGCCAAAAGTATGAAAATAAGAAATATTTAGTTTCTTACTATAAAATAATTCAAATGGAGTTTCATTGAGTAAGAGGCTAGTGAAGATTTTGTTAATAATGTAGCATGCAGTGTTCATTGCTTCAGCAAAAAAATATTGAGATGGTTGCATTCATTCAACATAGTCCTTGCCATCTCTTGCAAGAATATGTTTTTCCTCTCAGTTGCTCCATTTTTCTGGTGATTCTTGGTGCAGAAAAAGTGTGAAGAATTCCATTACTTTCATAGAAGTTTGTGAACTTATGATTTTCAAACTCTCTACCATGATCATTTCTTATGGCAATAATATGAGAGCTTCGTTCATTCTTCACTCGCTTGGTAAATACTTCAAAGAATAAAAAAGCTTTATCTTTGGAGGCTAGAAACATTACCTAGGTGAATCTACTATAGTCATCCATGATGACATATGCATAATGTTTCCCTCCAAGGCTTCTATTCTTGTTGGTCCAACTAGATCCATATGTAGCAACTAAAGGGGTTTTGTTGTGTATACTTCTTTATTTAATTTAAATGATTCATTAACTTGCTTACCTTTCAAGCAAGCTTCACACAACCTTCTTTGGTCAAATTTAAGTTTAGGTAAGCCAAAACAAGATCCTTTTTGTATAGTTTTTCAATTAGATTTTTGTTGGCATGTCCTAGCATTCTGTGCCATAGCATGAATTCATTGTCATTAACAACAAAACACTTTGCTTGGATATCAAAAAGATCAACCAAATATACATTTCCATGCCTTCTACAAAGTATTACAACTAAATAAGACTTATCTAGAACTGAACAAAGTTGAGATTCAAATACAACCTTATAGCCTTTGTCACGAAACTAACTAATACTTAGAAGATTGTGTTTCAATCCTTCTACAAGAAATATGTCTAAAGTTATGGTGGATGGTGTTTAGTCGACCTTACCAATCCTAACCACTTTACATTTTCCATTATCCCCAAAGATCACTATTCCACTGGATTTCATTTTCAGCTCCATGAACAGCTCCCTATTCCCTATTATGTGCCTTGAGCAACCACCATCGATATAAAATATGCTGCTCCTTGTGTCTCTCAAGCATACCTACATAGACAAAATTAAGTTTTAACTTTTTGTACCTATTTAGGAATGGTTTTAGGTGGGTTAGTGGCAGAAAAGTTTAGTACCCATTTCTTCTTAGGTGCCACTATTCTAGCTGATGGAGACTGCTTTGCATTTACTATACATGCAACTTCCTTAAGAACCCAATTCATGGTCTATTTGGGTCCTTGTTTTCTTTAAGAAGCATCACTTTGTTTCCTATGTTGTTGTTGTTCACCTTCTTCTTAGGTTTCATTCTTAATAAGGTAGAAGTCAAGGTTTTTTTTAGGGCATATTTTAAGCCTTGACTCGCTCAAGTTCACCGCTAGTATTTTGATTGCTCTTGAGCGTAGAGTTTTTCTCCTTTAATTTTGAACATTCAATGGTAATTTTCTTAAGCTCCTTTTTAGTCTCCTTGTAATTATTTTTCAAAATCAAGAAGTCTGAGTATAGTTCATCTAACATCTCCTCATGATTTGAAGTTTTAGTGTCAGAGGTTACCTCTTCTTCATAGATGGCCATAAAGCTAATTCTTACGTGGACTTCATTTTGATCATTTCTGTTTGACGAAAGTTGACTGATTTGTGCTTAATGTTCTTCATCCTCTTCACTTTCAATCTCATTTATTATATTCTCTAGCATTTCCCATGCTACTAGATCCTTCTTTTTCTTCTCAAATTTTGTGTTAGTTCTATTATGATTGTTATTGTTGTTGTTTTTCTTGTTAAAGTATGAGTTGTACTTTTTCTTTTGCTAATCACTTTGCTTCTTATCAAGTTCTGGGCAATCAAATTTTATGTGCCCAAGCTTCCCACAATTGCAGTATATGGGAGACTCTTTATTTTTATCTTTTCTTCTTGAATTATTTCTTGAGCTACTCTCAAATTTTTTCTTCTTCATCATGGAATTAAATCTTCATGTGATCATTACCATGTTCTCACCATCATCTCCACTTGTTGATGCTTCAATTTGGGAGTTATCAGCTTCTAACTCAGCTCTAAGGTCGATTGTCTTCTTACCCTTGGGATCTTTTGCAGTTTTTTGTATCATCAATACCTCTGGATCATGAGAAAACTCATGAGTTCTTCTAGGCTCATCATGTCTAGGTTCTTCACTTTTGGGATCGTTATTACTTTAGGCATCCATTGCCTTGATAATGACCTTAGTATTTTCTTCACCAACTTGGGTTGTTCATACTTCTCTCCTAGAGTCTTTAGCCCATTTGTTATCTTTTGGAATCTTCCAAAAATGTCTAAAATTGACTATCTTCTTTATGCTGAAAGATTCATATTCTTGCACAAGAAGATTTATTTTAGTTTCTCTTACTTGTTTTGTGCCTTATGTCCAATCGGCAGTTTGTCCCAAATTTCTTTGGTGGTATCATAAGTGGAAATGTTGTCAAACCTAGAGGGTGTAAGGGGGCAGTAAAGGTAGTTCTTTGCCTTGGCATCGTTTTCAACTGCTTAAATATCCTCAGCGGTATACTTGTCTTCTGTATTTAGGACAATCATCCCATCTTTGATAGTTAGCCACAGTTGATAGTCTACGATAATCAAAAAAATTTTCATTCTCATCTTCTAATAATGATAATTTGTCCCATCAAATAGTGGGGATCTGGAAGTGGATTGACCCTCAGCTAAAGTGTTGTGGAAGTAGTTGGCCATTAGGATCTTTTCATAAGTTATATGAACCGGTATGTAAGAAATAACAAGTGAAGTGTGCTCTAGTACCAATTGTTGCTCTCTAGCTAATGGTGGCTTAAGAAGGAGGGTGAATTGAGCCTTTAAAAATTTTTCCCAAGTTCAAAAGGTAGTGCTGAAATAAAATAGGTGATGGTTCAAATTATAATTCTTCACAAGTGTATGAATGTATAGTAGTATAGTGTGTAATGCAAGGGTCGATTCCACAAAGAATGGTCAAATCTACTCAATCAATTTTAGTTATTGAACTCTCCTAGCTTTAAAAAAATGTATTTATAACTATATGAAGTAATGATTGGTATAATTTTAGAATTTTAAAAATTTAATTGAATGCAAGTAAATCAATGACTAAAAATAATTCAGGAAGATTAATAAGATGCAAAGGTCTAGGGATCCAATTTCAACACTAAATGATAAGTCTTTGCTAGTGGAATGTTGGATTCAACACCTTACTTAGGCTCTTTCTTTCAAAAGTAAGATCATTACCGTTAAGTGTGCGGGTTTAAATCAAGTATTTTCACTCATTCCAATTATCTATGGTGTATAGCATAATTGAGGTGAAAACTCATTAAGGTCAAGAATGTGATGAACCAAAATAGCATGGTTTAGCATATGGTATCTACCTTAACCATCTATTCTTTTTATTCAAGAGAGCTTATAGTTTAGCATATGTTGTCTACCTTAACCATGCTTGGATAATTAATCTAACTGATAATATTGTTGATCAAGCAATAAAATAAATTAAATAATTGCAAATAACATCATAAATGAAACAAGATCACATAGTCATTAATAACCAACAATCCACATAACAAAGAGTATAAACAAGAATTACATCTTCACCCTAGAAAAAGAGATTTAGTTCATAAGAAAAACCAAAACAACTCCCTTTGACAAGATCATCACAATGAAGTACATGCTTTCTTCTTCTTGCTTACTTCCAATCTCCTTTAGAAAAATAATGCTACTCTCCTCAGAACTCTCTCTAAAAACCCTAAAAATGGAAGAGGAAAAGATCCCCAAAAATTCCTATCTCATTGCCTTAAAAACCAACCAAGCTACACAACAGAAAATTGGGCATAAAACATGGACTGTGTTAGCACCGCGGCTTGGAAAACCTAAGTCGTGGCTTGAAATTTGCTAAACATCATATTTGCCTTGAAAAACCCTTCACATCGCGACTTGGAATCCCAAGTTGTGGCTTGGAAGTTGCTACCTTCATAGAATGGTAGTTTAGATTTCCAGGCCATGACTTAGGATTCCAAGTTGTGACTTGGAAGTTGTTGCCTCCAATTTCCTTGCTTTGTTACTCCATTGCTTTGTTGTTCCATTCCTTTGTCTTCTTATTTTCCAATCTTCAAACACGTAGAAAAATCAACAAATACATATGAAATTCATCTAAAAGAAACAAGGATTTGCAACTAATTAAACTTGAACATATATAATGTAAGTGAATGAAATTACTCATCAAATACCCCCAAACTTACTCATTTGTTCATCCTCAAGCAAAATAGAGATAGAAAACCCACAAGGACAAAATGAATATTGATCTAGGTCATTAAGCAAAAACCTCCATAAAATAAGCATAGTTAAGAGGAAAATATCAAGATATCACATATGTCTTTAATTTTCAACTTAAACTTTTTCCTTTCACCTTAGATTCCATGTGCATGTGCAAAAATTATAGTCATTTCAATCTACATCTTTTCACACTTAAATTCATTCAAGCAACTCAGTAATACATATTTAATGAAACCCTAAGAATTCACAAATTAAACCACAAAGACTACTTTAGATGAGCATTTGATCTTTTTATGAGCTCTATTACTATCACATTCCTCATTATTTTTATTTTTATTTTATTTATTTCTTTTGATGTGATGCCCCCTTTTACTTGGGTTGCACTACTATTACACCCCCAAACTTATTTTCTTTCTGATTCATAGAGATGTGATTCCCCCTATAATTAATGAGTTTTTACTATTATTTTTCTTTTATCTCATCTAATGCTTGTCTCAACATAGTTACAATGCATTCTAGAACTCAAATTGAATAATGAATAATTAGTCTCTTAAAGTTATGCTAAGTATCCAAAGATTTCAAAAGAAATGACTAAGTTAATGCGATCAATATGTATAAGGAATCTATAACAAATTAGATAAAGGATCAAGTCAAGCATGTAGACAAAAGTTATTTCTATCATTTTCAACTTAACTCTTATCAAATGTCACATACATGTTACTAGCTTAATATGATGACCTTGTTCAATGCTCAAAACACACAAAAACATAACCATAATCAAATATACCACTAAACCTAGAGATTTAAATATAACATACTTAGGCAAACACACATAACATAGACTAGACAAACTAACTAAACATACAACACAAAAACTAGACAAACTCCACAAACCAAACACCCCCAAACTTGAAGAAAATATTGTCCTCAATGTATAATGCATAAAATGAAATAGAGGACTCCCCTAAGATAGTTGACTTTACTCCTCAAAATCAAAATTCAATTCTTCATTAGGTGGAGAAACTAGTGGATAAGTTGGTGGAGTAGGAAAAACCAAGGAGCTGGATCCTTGTGACATACAGCAGTTTTGGAACATGGTAATCAATGTGTTAGTGTAGTCCACAAAGAATTGGTATTATTGTCACTACTCCCTTAGTCTTTTCTTATCCTAACACTTAGTGTAATCCCGAAGTTCTCTAATCTATTCGCGTAAATTGGATAATGTTAACTCAGAAATGGGAGGATGCATGGAAGGTTGTTGTTGAGAAGAGCTCAGTGCATTAAGTACTCTTATACCCTCCTCCTGACCACTTAGTTTCTCAAATGAGCAGAGCATAGCATGGGTGATGGGAGATGATGAGTGTTGGAGCTCCTCAAAAACAACAATAAGAACACCGGGTTGGAGACATAACCCATAGATCAGAGAAGGATGTCCCATGCCTCTTGTCATCTTTCCAATGAATAGGGAAACTATGGATCTTTCAATCATACGTCCCACATCAATAGACAGTCCGGTCTGGATAGCATAATTGAGAAGTGCTCTCTCCTTGGAGACATCAAATACATGATGGGTTGGAAGCAACTTTGCAGAGATGAAATAATGTCATGCTATACTCTTCAGTTTAAGCTGCCCCCATTGATAGTTATTTACTCTATCATTCCTACCCTTCCATTTGGTTTCTGTTTTGGCAAGTAAACTAAGGACAGCCTCAAGATCGGGCCCTTGCTCCAACCAAGCTGAAAATTCATCCTCCTTGATACCTTCTAATTCCTAGATCTGATTGATTGAGGAGCGATCATAAGGCACCATTTTTCCTCGCACTAGCGCCTTTAATTTCATCGGGTCTACCCTATGTTGCTCCCGAGCATTAGCATAAAATTTTTGAATCACAAACACTAGTGCAGCAATTGGTTGTGCTACTTATCATTCCCAACCTCTATGGTCAATCATCTCCAAAATGTTATCAAACATAAGCTAAATACCCCACTTAAGGATGCATGACCTGTAGATAATAGATCAGATATAATCCTCAGTTGCCACCTCATTGAAAAATGTGGGCTCAATATGTTGTTCCGAAGCTTTGCCCTGCTTCCTCTTCGATGGACCGGCAGCTATCATCTGATTGCTCGATGTTGTTCTTCAATCCCCAAATCCACATTGTCAAGAGGAAGAATGTGGCGATTGGGAGGAAACTATATGTTGGAGAAGAATGATTGAGATAGTGATGGAAGCTTGAGCATGCGTGAGTTGAGGGGAGAAGGAGGGAAGATATCTTGGCTTGAAATGGGTTTTCTTGGCTTGAAGGGAGGAGAGAAGAGAAGGGGTGAGTTGAGAGGGGGAAAAGGAGGGATGTGTGATTGAGAGGGAGTAGGGTTTGTATCTCTTCATGTGCACTTAAAGCACCCACCACAACCGCAAGTGGCAACTTAGAATCCCAAGTCCCGACTTGAAAAAATCTATTTGCACTTGCACAAGCACTTCATGTTGGCCACCATCTTCATGCCATGACTTGGAAATTCAAGTCATGGCCTAGAAATTTCTAGATGCACTTTTCAAACCAAACATCTTCACCCCACGACTTGGAAAACCCAAGTCGCAGCTTGGAAAATTTTGACTGCCTTAGGTCCAACCTATTCATGTTGAATTGTCCAAGCACTTGAAATTTACTTAATGTAAGTTGTAAAATGCATTTCCAAGTTACATGAAGCTGCAAGCCACAATGTCATCTCCTTTGGTCAACTGATGGTTCTTTTCATTAGAAGTTCATATATTTAGCTCCCCATTTTCCTCATTCATGATTTTGACCTGACAATCATGAAACAACAATGTACTAAGTATAGCAAATAGAAAATTTTAATTTAATCTAACAACTTAAAAATCCAATCAAGTTTATTTAAACTAATGCAGCTAGCCTACTGTATTACTGCAAGAACATCAGTACATCTAGAAAATTGAAATAACTAAAAAAAATAAAAAAAAACTTGGGTTGTCTCTCGAGAAGTGCTTGATTTAAAGTCTCAACCCAACTATGGCCTCCTATCTTTGAAATGGAATTTAGATTTTCTGTGTTTCAGTTTTTGAAACTTTGTAGTAGCTTAGAAAATGTCGGTGCTCCCAAAACATTGTTAAATGATGTAGTATCTTATAATTCATCTCCTTCAACTATGCTTATGGGCTCTCTTGAAAACTCTTCCATCATTCCATCCACTCTATTCATCTTGAAGTCATTCTTATTCTTGTTGGACAGCTCCATCTCCTTAAAAATATCAAACTTCACTGTATGATCTTTGAATTACATGAGCGCGTCCTCCTCCATACCTATAAAAAAATTATTAGAAAGCATAAATCATTACTTATAGATGCATACCTTAAAGAATGAGGCAATTACTCTAGTTATGATTCTTCTGTAATTACTCCTTTTCTGAGCCTTCATTAGAATTTTTAATTATCTCACCAGCTTTTTCTTATGGGAAAACATCTAATGCCAGAATTTGGTCATTACCATCATAAGGTTTTTTAGCAACTTTGTTTAGCTCCAAACACCCAGAAAATGGGATAAGTGGATCATAAGGTGGTGGCTTGTAGTTGAGTGGAGGGTTAGGAATTTGAAACGTAGCTCTCTTTACATTCTCCTCCTCATCAATTGCAAAGACATTGGAATCATTAATCACATCACCAACTTTATCATGTATTACCTTGCCACCTCCTAATGTTGTGATTGCTTTCACTTGCTTGTGCTAACTTGATAGTTTTCTAAATGTGTGCCTTTGCACAACCTCCATAATTTGCCCCAACTAAGTCTCTATCATCTTCTTGGATACATTCTAGAAACTTGCTTCAATATTTTGGAACCTTGTTTCATCATTTTGGAACTAAGTTTGGGTTGCTTGGATAAAACTTTGCAATATTTCTTCAAGATTAGGTTTCTTTAATTAAAAACACATGCCTGATTGAATCTAATTTGGATCATTATTCCATGAAAAATTGTGATAACTTCTCCAACCAAGATATGGATCATCAAGGGGTGGTTGGTCATAGAAATTCATTGCATTGTCCTATCCTAAACATTTTGCAAAACTCTGCCTAGAAAGACAAGCATTGTATGAATGACCAGAAATACCACAAATAGAACATAGCTTAGCGGGAATTGATTGTTTCTTGTTTATCACCATGGAGTACATTATCTTTACTTGCTTTGCAAGCTCTAACATTCGTACAAAAACTTCAGTGTTAGAATTTACTTCATACATTCCTCTAGTCCCACCTTTAACACTTTTCTATTATGAGTTCACCCGAAGCATCTCATATAGTTCATGTCTCCTCCGAGGTCTTTTCTCCCATGACTCCTCTTGCAGTATTATCAATCAAGGCTTGGCATGGTCATATCAATCCATCATAGAAAAATTGAATTAGCAACTCTAAGGAATATGATGGTAGGACATTAAGTCAATAGTGCTTTAAATCTCTCCCATGACTCATGAAATGCTTTACTTTTCATCTGAGCAAAAGTTATTTTCTTACCTATTAGTTCTGCAGTTTTAGCATGAGAATAGAATTTACTAATGAACATATTATAAACTGCATCCCAAGTGGTAAGTGAACCAGGATTCAAAGTCATAAATCAGGTTTTTGCTGCATCTTTTAAGGTGTATGGAAATCATCTCATTCGTAATTGATCCTCAATTAGACCCTGCAAGGGAAAAGTTTGGATAGTTGCATAAAAATCATATATGAATATTAAAGGATCTTCTATAGTAAAACCATGAAAAGAAGAAAGCATGTCAAAGTGTATATGCGTTAATTCATAGTTCCTAGCATTTTTATTCAAAACTATGCATGAAGGCGATCTTCCTATGGTAGGGTGTGCAAACTCTTTCATTAGTTGTTGTGCTTGTTGAGCACCCTATTTTTCATGTGTTCTCTCATCTATTCTTTTTCCTTGCAATCAAAGCTTAGCAAAAAGAAGGAAAGAAACAATTAAAAATTTTAAATACAATAAACCTACAAACAAGGAAAAGGAGAAATTGTAACTAAATTAATCAAATCAATTTGGAACCATTCCTCGGCAATGACGCCAAAAACTTGATGGTTCAAATTATAATTCTTTGCAAGTTTACCAATGTATAGCAGTATAGTGTGTAATGCAAAGCTCGATCTTACAGAGAATAGTCAAACCAGCTTAATCAATTTTGAGTTACTAAACTCTCCTAGCTTTAAAAAGAATGTATTTATAACTATATGGAGTAATGATTGGTATAATTTTAGAATTTCAGAAATTTAATAGAAATCAATGACTAGAAATAATGCAGGAGATCTGATTTCACCACTAAATGATAAGTCTTTGCTAGTAGAATGTTGGATTCAACGCTTCTTGTTCTTTCAAAAATAATATCATTACTATTAGGTATTGATGAGTGGATTTCATTCACTCATAAGATACATTTTTATACTTAGATATTTGTTATTCTTATGCAATTGTGTTA
>JAYJMB010018664.1:0-43077 GCA_036873735.1 Pouteria campechiana
ACTGACTGACTATGACATCCTGCATATGGCATGATATGTTTTGCCTATTTGCATCTTTGTTTATCACCTTATTTGTCATTGTTTATTATCATTTATAGTCATGTTTTTTTTTGCTTACCTGCTTACTGAGTTTGCTCAGACTCACACTTTTTATTTAAAATTTTAGCTGATAGGTTAGAGGACAGAGCCCAACAGGGTGTTGGGTCTCGTGACGGGGCTAAGCTGTGACACCAGTAGAGATTTTACTCCTTTTCAGGATGTATGACGATGTATATGGTCGGATGAATTTTGAATGTATATGAGACATGTGTCATTACTTAGTTTTACAGCATGTCATGTTATAGTATGGGTGTATATGATTTGACAGCTAGGGTGTAGTGTACCCTGATCTTGGTCTGTGGGTGTTGTGGTGATGTGTGTTTTGGAGGCAGCAGTTATATAAATTGTGTAGAAAATGGTAGGGCCTGGAGGTGGCTATATTATATTTGCATATTTGTTATATAATTCTTGTGGATTAGTATGTTGTATACAGGATAATGGTGGTAAATTAGGGGAGACTCTGTCGGAATTTCCTCTGAATATATCACTAGTAATGCTCCAGGAAGGAGGGGCATTACATTGGCCATGGGTGGAAGGATTTGCATAAGATCAAGCACATTTGAAAAGCTTCCCTTCACCACCTTGAATTGTCTCATCTCTTCTCCTTAAATAGCTCTCTTAAAAACTTGACCATTGGAGGAAGATAATCTTCATTAAATGTAGAGATGAAAGTAGATAAGCAGGAAATAAATGTAGAAGACCATTCTAATAATCTCCCATTTGAAAATGCTATCTTTTAATTAATTCCCATATGCTTAGAGCCATTCTACAGTGTTAACCTTGACATAGACGAAGGTGAATAGGTAGTTCAAACAATTGACGAATAAGGAGATGCTGCAACTTTGACTTTATTCATGGTTTTGGAAATAAATTCTAACAAATTCAGCTATTCTACTTTGATCGATGCTTTATTGAATTTGTCTGAAGTAAGCATTAGACAATGTCTCTTTCCAGCTGGACAGACTCTCTTCATCTCCTACTTTGTCCATAGACGAAGTTGCGCTTTTTCATTTTCAGATAGATGCATTTTCCTCTTTGAACTTCTTCTTTCATCTACTACCTTTTCATTATTTCTTGAGATTTTAATAGAGTATTCAGATTTACATCTTTAAGCATATTTCAAAATTTTTGTAACTCAAACTTTCTGAAATCTAACAGATGGTTGGAACAAATATCTGTAGTCCTTCACTTGGAGATATGAATGGGTTCTTGATGTCTGATTCTTGTTTAGCACTTAGAACCTTCAATCATTTTGTTCTCCTTCAATGGATTGTCTTTTTTTACCATCTAAAAAGGTTGTGGACTACTTGGAAGAATATTATTGCAAAATCCAGCTGCTGTAGAGTGTTGAATTTTTGATATTGAAAAATAACAAATTTTCACTGTAGTACATTACTGAAGTAGTGTTACTATAGCAGATCACTATAGCTTTGCTTTGTTTGAAGTAAGTAGCAGACAAATTAGCTAGCTTTGTCTGTCAGTTATTGTAGCAGAGTTCTTGTGGCATCATTATTATAGCAGATCACTGTAGCACTGCTCTACTTTATCTGTTACTTCGTCTGTTGATGAAGCTTTGTCTGGTGCACTATAGCAAAGTTACTGTAGCACCGCACCACTTTGTTTGTTACTTCATCTGCTAGCCTAAAGCTTTGTCTATTACACTGTAGCAGAGTTACTCTAGCAAATCACTATAGCAATTCACTTACTGCTTCGTCTGATAGTTACTATAGCAATTCAACTTCGTCTGTTGTTGTAGACAATTCCACTTCGTTTGGCACTGTAGCAAAAGTACAAGAGCAACACATCTGCACTTTCAAACTTTTTGCACTTTTTCCATATTGTTAGCTTGACATTTTTCATTATATTTTCCATTTAAAATCATAATATAATTATTCATATGTAATTTGCATAAGTTGTAAAGCATGAATATGTATTTTAAATTATGATTTTGTATCTATAAGCTCATTTAAGCATAATTTCTCTTTTATATAAAGATAATAATATCTTCTATGAAGCACACTTATCAAAATATATTTATCCCCACATGATTTTTACAAGTTGTAGAACATGGATAAATCACATATTGTATTTTTCTAATGGAATCTTAAAGTGATAAGCACATGATCTATCTATGATCCAACATATAATAAACAAAGTTAATGTACTATGCATCATAATGAATTCTTCATTTTTTCAAAACAATTTATGTAATATGCTTGCATTTAAAATATTACAATAATAATTATTCATGCTAAGCATATTTATCTTCATTTCAGCTTCCTAGACTAAAATCATCTATAACATAAATTAAGTCTTAAGATAAGTTTTATTGTCATCAAAATCATACAATAATTCCAACACTTCTTTTTTCATGATTGATGAAAATTTCATTAAGCACATTATGTTATGATCATGCAAAGTGTATGTTGATTAGTTGATGATTTTATAAATTCAATCACTAATTTTGGTTGACATAAGCATGTTAGAACTTGTTTGATTACCCCTCAAGGCAAAATCTTAGATTACATGTTTACTTGGAAGTGATTTAGGCATTTTTTTTTATCAGTTTTAGCCTTTCAAGCTAACCTAGTATATTCATATCATTAGTGTCCCCATTGAGCTTTACGAGAGAATGGCATATGGAAAGCATGTGAAAAACCACCATTCAACTTTTCTTGCTTTAGCCTTATCATTAAACCCTTTTTAGCTTGAAAAAACATGTTTGACCTATTAAGAGATATATTTTATACTCATGGTTGTTTGAGAGGTATGATTGAAGCAAAAGAAGATAAGTTTTGGAGAATTGAAAAGAAAAATGCAAAAGTAAAAGAAAAGGAACAAAAAGAAAAGAAATTGTAAGGATTCATCTTCTAATTGGGGGGGATCACATCCCAATTAACTCAAAAGGAAATAAGTTTGGGGGTGTGGTAGTAATACAACCCATAAAAAGAAAGAGGAGCAAATAAAAAATTAAGAGAGTAAACATTCAGGTAAAATTCATTTATGATCTCTTACGTTGTGAATCCTTCTTTCTTTTCTTTGTTATCTAAACCTAAGGCCCCATTACAAGCTTAACAAAAACCTATTGATCCAAGTTAACAAAGTTATCTACATTAATGGAGAGGGATCATGTAAAGCAAGGCTATGGAGTATTTTGTAAAGATCATTAAAATCACTGGATTGTATATCATTGATTGAAAGGCATGTATGTAACATGAGAATGACAAAGTGCAAGCACACACACACATACACTGACTCTCACTTCATGAAGAGATTAATGATGCTTGAGAATCATTAGATTGCTGGGCTAGTGTTGTGAATGATTTGTAAGTTGTGTCCATGAGTAATTTGTCTGACATGTTATTGATTGATTGAGAGAGGTTTCCCAAACTGGTTCAAGATTTTAAATTTTTATTTTGATCAAGGATGAGGAAAAGGTAAGTTTTGGGTATTTGATGAGCTCATAATATACCATATTTTATTACCTAAATTCGTATATGTTTTGGATTATCTTTTAATGTAAATATAGTGGATTTCAATATATCTGCACTTAATTTGGTTATTACTTGATAATTTAATTCTACGTTGATTTAGTATGTTTATCTACAGATAATTAAGTGTAAGAAATGGAAGAAAATATGGAAGAAATAAGGTGAGAAAGGAGCAAAGAAATGAGTTTGGATGATGAACAAGTGGTTGAAAAATGAAGATTACAAGTTGAAGAAGTTGAATGTGAAAAAAAGTACCACCACTTTAACATAATTTCTAGTAACACTTGAGACAGATTCAGCTCAAGTGTTCAACATATGAGTTTATCCATTGAATTTATATATCTAAAAAATTAAGAATCATTAGATTTAGATTTTAAATATAGAAGTTATGGCCAAAATACTACAACTATCTTAGACTTCAATTTTGGTGACAAAAATTTTGGATGTGAAGAAAATAACATTACTTGTGGTCCAATTTAGGAATATTTTTAGGATAATTTGGGAAATATGTTCAACATAAAAGTTATAGATCTCAAAGGTATCTTTCCATTGCATCAAGGCTCATATGATTCTTAGATCGTATGAAAAATTTATGGTCAAAACAGTATGAGCATTTCTGGTGGATAGTAACTCGGCACTAGTGGTGCCAATCTGGGGTTGGCGGCACTAGCGATGACCCTAATTTTAGCTAAATGTTTGCTAAGTGTGTAAAGGGGGGGTTTAAGCAAGGAAGCTAGGGTTTTTGAGACATCTTTTCACTTTTGTTTGGAGAATTCTTTCAGTGTTCTGAGGGTAAAATCTTGGAGTTTCTTGTGGAGAAGAAGGGGAGATTGCGAGTAAGCGAGAGGAGGAAGAAAGGATGTTCTTCATTGTGATAATCTTGTCAAAGGGAGTTGTTTATGTTTTTATTATGAGAATATGTAACCCTTTTTGATATTCTTTTTTATGTGGACTGTTGGTTATTAATGACTATATGATCTTATTTCATTCATGATGTTGTTTGCAATGATTTAATTTATTTTATTTCTTAATCACTAATATTATGAGTTAGATTGATTATCCAAGCATGGTTAAGGTAGACACCATATGCTAAATGATGAGCTCCCTTGAATGAAAATGATAGATGGTTAAGGTGGACACCATATGCTAAATCATGTTATTTTGGTTTATTATGTTCTTAAGCTTAATGGGTTTTCACCTCAATTATGCTATACACCATAGGTAGTTGGAACAAGTGAAAATGTGTGATTCAAATCCTCACACCTAACGGTAATAATCTTACTTTTGAAAAAATGAACCCAAGTGAGGAATTGAATCCAACATTCCATTAGCAAAGGGGTATCATCTAGTGATGAAATCAGATCCTTAGACTTTTGCACCTTGCTAATCTCCCTGCATTATTTTTAGTCATTGTTTCACTTGCATTCCAATAAGTTTCTGAAATTCTAAAATTATACTAAACATTACTCCATATTTATTTAATTATAAATATATTATTTTTAAGGCTAGGATAGTTTCGTAACTAAAATTAATTAAGTTGGTTTGACCATTTTATGTGGGATCGACCCTTGCATTTCATATTATACAGTTATATATTCATAAATTTGCAAGGAATTATAATTTGAACCAATTAACCAGCGGTTGCATTTAATTTAGTCAACTGTAGATTGATAGAAATAAAGACTCATATATAGTGTAGTTTATACATACCCTGTTCATTCATGTAAATAGGAAGAATATAGAATTCATACTAGGATAAATAAAACTCTGAAATACATAAAGTAAAACTTTGAAGATAATCAGGAAGTAAGAAAAATAATACTCAAATAATAAATAACCTGAAAATAAGAAAACCTAAAAGATACATAACTAAAATAATAATAATATATTTAATGATTATGCTCAAAATCATTATAGAAAAAGGGGAGTTAATCTAGCACATAAGGTTAAGTATAATTTACAATCGGGCTAGTTCAAAAAACTCAGTGATTGATTAAGTAGAATGTTTATCCTATCTATTCATTGAAACTGATTTAATTCATTAGCTTGTTTCTCTAGATACTGTTATGGTTAAAAAGACTCTCTACACTAATATATTGGGAATGCAAGCTCACATCTATTTAAAATTATTAACGAAGAAAGAATGCGAGAATATTTTATGTGTATGTAGGAAAGCTTAAGTTGAGTGTAGAAGAAAATTGAGAATAACAAAAAATAAAAACCTTCTTCTCAGCTTACAAATCCAAGTAAATGAATCTACAAGTTCAAGTTTTGGATGCAAGAAAATGATTGAACAAATCAAAACTATAGTCCAGACATCATCAGTCTTCAGATGAAGCATCAAGAACTTGATAGTAGAAGCTAAATGCTTAGTTAAGACTAACAACAACGCTTATGAGCTTAGATGAGAAATCCATGAAGAGAAGCACCAAAAGAGATAAGTTGTCAAACTTGATTATATTTCTTTTGATGCTATATACTTTAGATGCCTCTGAATGAATTGTATTTGATTAGAATTAATTTGAGTTTACTGCTTTGAGCTAAATCATTCCAAAAATCTTAATAAACCTTAAAATGATCAAAACTCTAATAACATTACTGTTCTAAGGCAAAGTCAAGCCTATTTAGGAAACTTTACAGTTTAAGGTCTCGAATAGGAATTTCATTCCTAGTCATTCCTTCTATAATAATGATTATAGGCTTGATCTCACATAAAGAATCAAAATTGAAAAGTAAACACTCATAACCACAACACACAATACAAAAAGGAAGTTAAAATAGAATCTTTAACATCAATAAAAGTACATTCAATAAAATAAATAATAAACATTAAAAAATATGTACTTCCTTAAAACATCTATGACTGCTACTAATTCTTCAATCTTTTCTTGAGCCTCAGAAAGCTCCTTCTCTAGAGCCACAACTTGACTCATGATTTCCTCATAAGCTATACACCGGTCAGTCTAAAGAAGATCAAAAGAAGTATTTGCCTTCTTGGCATACCTTAATGCCTTCCTTAGTTGCTTAACTTCTTTCAAAAAGAAAATCTAGTTATCTCCCTCAACCCTATCTTGCTCCATCTTTCTCTACCTCTCAACCTCATACATTATCTGCTCTAATAGATATCATCTTATATAGATGAAACAGAGAATATGTAGGGTCATAACTAGCTCCCAAGAGACGAATTAACTTTATGACTCAAATCTCAATAACCGCTCTTTTGGTAAAAACACTAGGAAAAACATACTAACGACATAAATAGAGAATAGATCACCGTAAACACCCAAATAGAACCTAATAGGATCATAAATTTTCACTGTAGTACTTATCACTAAAATATCTGACCTAGAGTTCTCCATATAATCTATGATTTTTAATGGATAAAATATGTTGTTTAATCACCTATATTGTTTGAATTAGAATTAGAATGCACTAATGAAACATAAAACATAATTCAAATAAGCATAAATTTTAAAGAAGATTGATAACCATTAAAGAATAAAATTAAAATACAAACCATTCACAATATTAAATCTAAAAGTTTAAATCTTTGAGAGAAAATAAAAATTTCCACTTAGCCAAAACATTAACAACAATCTCCAACTCATCAATCCATTGATAAGCTTGAGCCAACCCCATCTCCAAGTGCTAGATACATTCTATGGCTGCCATATAAGCCGTGGAATTTTTGGTCAAAAGAAGCGTAAAATGATAAGTATTACCACTGATGAAACTTAACTCCTCCTTTAACTACTTAATTTGATCTTGAAGAACTTGAATTTTATCTACAACACTAGCATTTGAAGAAGAACTTGACGATGCCATGAAGATTGCTAAATCGTTGTCATGCTTCTAACCTTTCAATATATGTCAGAGAATGTGAAGCGTCTCTCCACTTCCCAAAGAACCTATTAACTTTTTCATTAAAGTTGCTAACTATCCACCAGCTGCATGAACATTAAAAGAGATAAGGGCTAAAGTAATCATACAATTAGAGACTTAAAGACTCAATAAGAACCAAACTAGGATCATGCATTGTCACCACATAAAATCACTTTTGAATAACAATTCGGCATATGTGTATGATTTTGATGATTAATACATGCTTAATTCCTCAATGTTTGATTATTGTCCTTCACATAAATATGCCTTTTGTTGTGATGAAAACTTATTATGTTTAATTGTCCAAATGCTTAAAAGATGCTTAAATATTGTAATTACAATCATAATCAATCTGGTTGGTACATTAAATGATTTCATGGGAGAGAAAATTGTATGATAATTATAATCAACAAGGGGAGAGAAAATTGTGTAGTGATATATATATATATAAACTCTAGATAACAAAAGTGAGAGAAAAGTATTCTAGGGCTCAACAAAATAGGGGGAAAACAACATAAAGAAAAACCATATAAAAGAATATAATTAAAAAGTGGAGAGAAATGTGATTATATCTTGCGCGAAAAAGGCAGAGAGAAATATGAGAGACTTGTGAGAGTGATAGTATATTAGGAGAATAATAAAATGAACAAACCCATAGGATTATATAGGTTAGATATTCAGAGGGAGATTACAAGAATCAACTAACAAATAAATCTCCTAGAAGAATTCATGATAACAAAGTAGAGTTTGTCTATCGATTAGTTCAACTTTGTCTGTGCCATTCAGAGTTCATCTACTACTTACAATAGACAAATTCAACTCACAAGGATAGTGACAGACAAACTAAGAAGAGAATTCATCCGCAACTTATGACAGACAAATGCAGATAGAGAGAGGCCATGACTTGTCAGAGGAAAATCAATTCATGTGACTTACATGTAAATGGCATCTGCATCCATGCGTTCAATATGTAGACTCATCTTAGTCACCATTTCAAGCAATAAGTGGCATTGCAAGCTTTTAAGTTGTGTCAAGTCAAAATGGGAAAAGACATTTCAGCAACAACTTATCTTCCTCTCTATAAAAGAACGATGATGCAGCAGCTTGAGACAAATAAAAAAGGCACGGACTTCAATAATAGAAATCTCAATGGTCTTATTCATTTAATGTTGCGGTCGTTTCTGCATTCAATGGAACCCATCTTCTCTAATGATTGAAACTATGAAGAATCTATTTAAAGGAGAAAAGGTGAAACGATATAGGGTGGTGAAGGAATATTTTTCAAAAGAGTTTAATCTTATGTAAATCCTTCCACCCATGGCAAAGAGCTTAATCCATCATCTATCTTTTATGAGCTTAAACTATATATCCTGTTGGCCATTAGTTTACATATTGGGAAGAACTTTCTATGTTATTAGAGCTAAAAAAAGATCATATCTTTCCTTGTGCTTAAGTGAAAAACTTTGTAAATGTGTATAAGTTTTCTAGTAAACTTGAAACCAGAGAGTTGTTAGTGAGCTCTAGAAAACCAATAAGTTTGCTGGTACTCTTCAAAACCAATAAGTTTCCTAGTGAGCTCATCAAAACCAGAAGAATATTGGGAGCACTATGTTTATGCCCCCTGGAGTTGCAATCCTGAAGATTGCTGGGAGCACTTTTGTAATTCCATTATATGGGATATAGGGGAACCCAAGGCACAATGAGTGTGTGCTCTTGGAAGAATTGATGTCGGGATGGGGTTCCCAAACTTGGTGTTGTTTATGTGTGTGTTTGCTTCTTTATTTTATTCTTCATGCACTTTACTATTTTTATTATTTATCTTACAATGCACCACACACATTTACGAAAAGAGGGAAATGTTCCAATAGGGGATAAGCAATGAATTTTTACATACCCAATTTATCCCTCCCTTCTTGGGTTAAGCGATATAATGGGATTCTTTACATAAACTAGTAAGACTTCATAGTAATTAAATACAACAGTCATGATCATAAACACAGAGGAATATTCAATACTCAAAGCATAAATTGAACAATAAAAATTATTTAGATCTCACAATGTATTGATTATGAGGCTTCATTTTCCACTGACTAAGTATAAGAAATTAGCTATGCAGGGCCATGAAAACATATAGACAAATAAAATAAAGAAGAAAAGAGAGAAGAGATGAATTTCTCATGTAAAAACCTATGTTTCCTATGTTTTTCCCTCTTTAAATAACCCTAATTAGGGTTATTTTGCATGTCCATACGATTTCACAAGTTGCTTTTGTGCAAAAAATCAAAAATTGCTAAACATAAGTCACTTTTGCACTTGCATCAACACCGAGGCACTACATTATGGAGCCTCGGTGCCCAAATTGTTGTCCAAATGTGACTTGTCTTATTTGCACCCAATTCACTATTCACCAAAAAGGTTCACTATTTTAGACATATATTTCTCATATGATATTAGAATTATGTGATTCTTAATGAATTAGAAAGATAAATTCAAAGGATACAACTTTTATGTTGAGTACATTTTCAAATCAACCTTCATCTATGTCAAAAATGGGATACAAGTGACGCCTTGTGTCATATTCAGTAGGTCTGAAGTTTGAGACAATTGTAGTATTTTTGCCATAACTTCCACTTATGATCTCCAAATCCTATTATTCTTGATTTTTTGGATAGATAATTTGAAGGGATAAAAATTTTATGTTTAACACTTTTGCTGAATCAATCTCTATCTGTACCAAAAATGGCCTTGAAATGATGTTGAAGCTTTCCAAAATCATCCAATTAGCTTTATTTTGCTCCTAACAACTGTGTTTGTGTCCTAAATCAAAATATATGAATAGTAAGTGCACTTAGGCATCAAATAAGTGTAAAAGACTAAGTATTAAGGGAATAAATATGATTTTTACATTCTCATCACTATGTGTTTAAGTGAATAAGGAATCTTAAATAAAGCTAAACTAGTGTTCAAGTTACATACACTCACTAAGCATGCATCTTTCATTTTCCAAAAGTTATATCCAATACATCACATTCTTATCATTAGTCTCAATCAAGCAAACCTGAAAAATGCTCAATTTTTTTAAAGCTATGTGAAACAACACAAAACACTTGAAACACTGAAAAACAGAACAAAAACATGCCATACCCCCCAAATTTAAAACAAAATTGTCCTCAATGTAAAAGAAAAGAATGAGTGGAAGGACTTCCCTAAGGTGAATGTACTCAGTCATCTCCTTCTTCATCTTCCTCTTCCTCTCGAACATATGTTGGTGAATAGGGGAGAAATACTAGAGGCTGAGGAAATTAGACTTGACCCACATCTTGGTTAATATGATGGTTGGAAAGCATTTGAATCAAAGCAGTGTTAAATTTTTTGGTCCCGTTCAGATGGTGACTCAAGAGGGGGTTGAATTAAGTCTTTAAAACTTTCAACAAGATAAGAACTATAGTGCTAAGATGGATAAGAAAAGGATGGTAAAATGCACTTAGATAGATATTTTTATAGTAATTAGGCCCTTCACTTAGGTTCCTACTCTACTTCTCTGAGTTAGCCTTTTCTACTAAACTCAAGTTCCAATGACACTTTCTTTGATCAGCACTCTTCTGATCAAACAAATACACTTGTTGGTTTCTAAACCAACTAACTTTTACAATCCCTAAGCAAGTTTCCTACTTGCTTACAATACCCAAATGTAAGCCCTTCGCTTGTAGAAATGTGCAAAAGGAAATAACTACGTACAAATATTAATGCCTCTAATAGGCTGGTTTTGTACGATGTTAAGAAATAGTAAACATAATAAATATAATGATAAACAATAAAAATCACTTTCTGAGAGTGGTTGAAAAAGTGGCTTTGAATGATTGTTGGAGTGAGGTGAAGTGGAGTTGATCTTGTGGAAGAAAACTTAAAGGGTGAGTAGATGCTCTCTCTTGTTGTTTTCCAAAATGAACTTGTTACTTCTACATTCTCTCTTAACTCATTTTATATTGATGCTTCTGACTACTACTGCTATAGTAGATGAGGCTCATTAAATGCAAGGAAAATTTCAAATTTTTGACCATTGAGCCATTTCCATGGTTTTGGAGTTTCTTACAATGTAATATTGAATCCTCTGATATTGGATTTTGGAGGCCTTTTGCACATATGACATATTGTTGCATCTTTGGATTCTCCAAAGTTTAATTTTGGTTCCTCCAAAGTGGCGCAAACATGGCAACTCATGTTAGATCCATCAAGGGCTAACTCTGAAGTGCTTCTCTATCTTTGAAGTACTTATCATGTGACTATAAGGCTGTACAATGCTTTGCCATATGAAAGCTGACTACGAAGAACTCTAATGTCTCCTAAGTATTTAATCTGTGACTCTGACAAATCATGTTAACCAAAGACTTGTTCTATTGACTCTGAAGTCCTTGTCATTTGTCTCCGAAGTGCTTTATCGACTCTAAAGATATTGTTTTCCATTTCTGAAGTTCTTCATCGACTCTAAAGTTATTTTATTTTGCCTCCGAAGTGCTTGACCAACTATGAAGTTGTTGAACTATGACTCCAAAGTTCTTTTAATAATTCTAAAACTTTGTTTTCTTCAACTAAGTATTCTTTTGAGTATATTTTTCATTTATATACATGGTTGTCTTGAGTATTTACTTGAGCACTGTGACTCCAAAGTTCTTTTAATAATTATGAAACTTTGTTTTCTTCAACTAAGTATTCTTTTGATTATATTTTTCATTTATATACATGGTTGTCTTGAGTATTTACTTGGTTTCTTCCTCCGAAAAGTTACTTTATCCTTAAAGTTGTTTGAAACAACTTATTTAAGCATTATGAAGGTTATTCTGATAAATTAATTTGAAAATGTTTCTGCAAGCACTTGAGAATGAATTATTAATAGCTTAATGTTTTACTTATGTCTTTGCTCATAATCAAAATATGGTTAGCTAAGAATGTTTAACATCAAAATCAAGCTAGATATGAGAGTACGCTCAATGTTCTACCCCTTTTGGATGATGACAAAACACTGAGTGATATATCTTTCAAAACTATGCAATAGAGTACTTAATAAAAAGATTTAAAGCGGCTAAAGGCATGTTTGATATATAATGTATTTCTATTAATTCAGTGCAGCTCCCCCTGAATGGATGCACTACATTCACTGCATTTTCTCCCCCTTTTTGTTAAAATAAAAAAGGTGGATTAAGAGAAAAAAATTGATAGTCATACAGAAAAGAAGGTTTTATTGATAAAGCTGCCATGGGCAGATTACAAAAAAATTATAAAGACATAAAACAAAAAAATGTCTCTCATAAAAGACTAATATTATATGAAAGCATAGTTTACAAGAGAGCAAATCATGAAAGAAAAATGTCATCAGGGAGATTTTGTCAAAAAAAATGAAGATACAGATGCAATAGAATCACTTGGGTGGTTTGGATTTTCTCTAATAGGGTTTTGGAAAGTTTTGAGTAGGCTTAGCAAGTTGTGAGGAGAGCGGATTAGAAGGGGATTGGGATTGTTTACAAATGTCACATTTAGGTCTTTTTGATGGAGAAGGTGGAATGCAAAATGAATCTTTTGGAATGGAAGTTGGGGGTTCATGGGTGTAGGCTGGAGGTCCACAATCAATAACATAAATGAAATCAATACGATCTTGAAAAGTTGGGTCTAGTAATTCAGGAAAGAATACAGGGGTTCCTTTTAAGATGGCTTTGGTGTTTGCATTCATCCTTGTAGCATATTCTTCATAGTTCAATAGCTCACCTAGGTTTTGTGTTGAATTAATGAATCATGGAGCTGTGGATATGGGAGAGGAACATTGTTGGTAATAACTTGCAGATTGGCATGGGAAAAGGATATGGATTATTCCTTAGTGAGAAAGACGATCCGATGAGGACTTGAGGGAGATGAGAATGAACTTCTAGGATGCCTAGACTTTGAGAGTGAGTAAAGAAGTTTTTCAGAGTATTCTTGTACAATTGACTATTTATCAATTTTTGAATTTTATGGTCTTTGGGAGTCAAGGGAGGATCAGGAATGAGTTGTATCCTAGATAAAGTGTTAGGATTTGTGATTTCTAGGAAAGGCAATTCTTGAGGAGAGAGAATGATAAATTGAGAAAGGAACATCTGAACAATGGTAGATTTATTTTTGATCTACTCCTAAACTTAGAATATGTCCTTCTGATAGGGTTTGAGATACGAAGAAGAATATAAGGATTTTCATCAACTAGTTTTGTAAGAGGTGGAGTTGAAGCTCTTTTCTGTATATGTGGAGGAAGGTCTTGAATTCAAGTTGGAAAGAATTTAACTAACAGAATGAGATCACAATAAGACCAGTATAGATAGATTGATGGTGCAGGAAGGAAATAGAACCTAGGAAGTGGTCTAGTGAAATACTTTACATACCTAATGATAGCTCTACAAGGATTAGAAAGGTATTCCTTAGGCAAGTCTGGAGAGAAATCAGTAGGTGGGAGGTTAGAAAGGATAGAAGGAGATTGTGCTTGAAGAGAGGGAGAAATAATTTCAGTAGTTTTAGCCTCAGGCTGAACAACTTCTTGAATTGAAGGGGATAAGTGTGGAGATTGTGTGGGGGGATTGAATAGGTGAGTAAGTTTTGATTGGAGAGAGGTAAGTTGGAGATTGAGAATGTGGGTGATAAGTTTGACCTCTAAGTGATTCTACTAGTGAAGTTAGAGAGTTAAATCTTTGATCAATCTTCTTAGCTCTAAGGTTGAGAGATGACATGAAATTTTCTAGCTTATGATCAATTCTGTTAAGTTGAAGAGCTAGAGATGGCAAAAGACTTTCAATGTGCCCAAGTCTGTTTTTTAGGTTTTGTGGAGTGGGTTGAGTAGTAGGGATTGATGGAGAGGTTAGTGTGGATGGTTCATGGGAAGGTCTTATTGGAGATGAAGACCTAATGAGTGTGAAGGAGGTGGTTGTTGTTGCTGCCGCTATCTCATTTTCTTCTCTCAAACTTTCCTCTGACTCCTTTTTTCTAACATTTTTAGATCTTCTCTTGGAATTTCTTCTCTTCTTTCTGCTTTTGTTTGAACGTCATTTGTGAGAAGTTCTTCTCTTGTTTCCATAGTCTCTTATCTTGATTGGCTTTCTAGTTGTTCTTCTTCTTCTTATCTGGATCTTTTTAGTTGTGCTGCTCTTCTAGGCTTTTCATTGATCCAACCTTGTGATGTTTGCTTGAAACCCATTCTTTTCAAAGTAATGTCATCAATTATGTCTAAATCCTTAGACTCTTGTCTCTTTTCTCCAGACGAATTTACTCCAGCTTCCTTGAGAATCTTTGTGAAGATCATCCCATAGGGAAGTGGAAACCTTGTTGTAGATTTCACTAAATACAAGTGATCCACTATAATTTATGCAAGATTAACCTTCTTCCTGTTTTTCAAAGCCCATGAAACTTTTGCATCGTCTCTAAAATGGAATGTGTTGCTCTTATCCTTGGATACACATTGTTTATTACCATAGTGTATGCCAACTTGAGATTAGACTTAGATGATTGGCATGTAAGTAATTTTCTTTTTCATCAATCTCAACTTTTGCCAAGTCTGAGAATATTCTTTCTCAGCTTGATGGCCATTCTATCTGTTTGTTCTCAATTTTAGGAAGATTAAAGTTCTTCTCAAGTTATCAGTGGATAAATTTATCTCAACTTCTCCTATCCATGACTTTTAAGCGTGTGAGTTTAGATTTTTGATTAGGGCTTACTAATCTATGATAACAACTCTCCTTGAGGCTTACAAAGTCATCCCACCTTGGAATCTAAACCAATCGTATACTTCTAAATTCATTTCTCTTTCTCCAAAAACTTCAAAATTAAATACTCTTCCTTTGACAATTTTCTTATTTTCATATTTTTGAAGATACCAAGAGTAAGCAATTTCTCTATTGAGAAAGATTACCTCAAGAGTATCGTCTTCACACCTGACTCTCTTAGAAATGCTCATTTCTTGAGATTCTTCTCTTTGCCTCCTTTTGTTGCCTGATTTAGTTCTTGTCATCCTTGTCATTACAGTAGGGTGAACTAGGATTTCGAGAGAATGAGGGTATCTGAATGAATTTAAAAGAAATGATGGCTATATTTTCTATTGGAAATGATGTGATGGAAGGCCTATGTGTTTGAATGGGCTATTAGATTCACTGATTAGGGTTTCGGTTTCTTCGAAACAATAATGGATTTTGTCTTCAAAGACTCCAAAATAAGCACACTAGGATAAGTGCGATCTTCGAAGGCAACGAAACAAATGTTAAATAAAATTTGGGCTTCGAAGACTTTGATATTTTACTTAAGAGGTAACATAGGCTATCGGAGTTTCAATGTGGGTTATTGGAGGGTCCGAAAGGGGTTTTGGAGGCTCTAATATGATGTAATTTTTCAAATCATGTTTTTGAGTATTCTTAATAGAATAAACAATGAATAATATATATAAATCATCACTTAGATGTTCTATAAATTGTAAATTAAGCACATGGGTCTAAAACACCTAGTTATCTTCTTAACATCTAAATTTATCTTTTGGAAGAGGCTTAGTAAATGTATCTACTAGCTGATTTTCAGTTGATATAAATTCTAAGCATATATTGTGATTTTGAATATGATCTCTAATAAAGTGATGCCTAATTTCTATATGCTCTTTTTTCGAATGCAAAACTGGATTCTTGGTCAGATTTATAGCACTAGTGTTGTCACATCTTATGGGTATATCAATAAAATTAAAGCCAAAATCACTTAATTATTGTTTCATCCATAGGATCTGTTCACATCAATTGCCTACTACTATATTCAGCTTCAGTAGTTGTAATGCTACAAATGTCTATTTCTTAGAGAACCATGATATGATCATGCTCCCTACAAATTGACATGATCCTGAGGTACTCTTTCTATCCACTTTATATCTAGTAAAGTCTACATCTGAGTACCCAACCAAATTTAAATCAAAACCTTTTGGATACCACTAATGGAGGTTTAGTGTGTCTAATAGGTATCTAAAGATTCTCTTCATAGCAATAAGGTATGACTCCTTGGGATCTGACTGGAATCTAACACACATGTAGACGCTAAACATTATATTCGGTCTAGTAGCAGTTAGATACAGTAAAGATCATATCATGCTTCTATAGAGTTTGTTATAGATAGATTTACCTCTTTCATCTTATCTATTTTTATTGAAGTACACATTGGTATTCCATATCTCCTATTATCTTCAATGTTGAATTTCTTTAAAAGTTATTTTGTATACTTGACTTGGTGGATGAAAATCCCTTCTTTCAATTGTTTGATTTGCAATCCCAAGAAGAAGTTGAGTTTACCCATCAAACTCATTTCAAATTCTCCCTGCATAATCTTGGAAAATCTTTGGTAATGGTTTTCATTATTAGCATCAAATACTATATCATAAACATAAATTTGAACTAGGAGATGTCATTCTTTGCATGCTTAATGAAAATAATTGTATCAACTTTACCCCTTGAAAATCCTTTTTCAATTAGAAATTTGCTTAGCTTCTCATACCAAGCTCTAGGATCCTATTTCAGACCATACAGGGCTTTATTTAGTTTGAAGATATGATTTGGACCATAAGGGTCTTCAAACTCAGGAGTTTGTTCCACATATACCTCTTTATCAATGAAACCATTCAAGAATACATTCTTTACATCCATTTGATATAGCTTGAAATCCATATATGATGCAAATGCGAGAAGCATTCTAATGGCTTCAATCCTTGCAATAGGGGCATATGACTCTTCAAAATCAACACCTGGTTCTTGATAGTACCCCTTTGCAACTAATCTTGCCTTATTCCTCGCTATAATTTCCGATTCATCCAATTTGTTCCTAAAGACCCATTTAGTTACTATGATAGATTAATGGTTTGGTCTTCGAACAAGAGTCCACACATCGTTTCTTTTAAATTGATCAAATTCTTCTTATATATCCAAATTCTAGTTTTCATTTTCTAATACTTGGTCTACGCAAGTCAACTCTAATTGAGAAATGAAAGCAAAATTGCCACATATTTGGTGATAGAATGATCTAGTTCTAACTTTGTCATATATATCACTAATTATCTAATCTTCAGGATGAGAATGCATGAACCTCCAATCTTTAGGAAGATATGTGTTACCATGTTCATTACCTCTATCGTGAATGGTTCAATTTCATTCATTATTGTCTTTAATAGTGGAGCTTCTACTTGTTTATCTTATAACTTTAGTTTCCCCATGCTTGTTGAAAGATTATTTATCTCATCATCGAAATCACTAGTTCTTTTCATGAAGTTAGTATATTCATCAAATTTGACATGGATAGATTCCTTTACAATCTGAAGTCTCAGATTGTCCACTCTAAATGCCTTGCTAACAATGGAATAACCCAAAAATATGCCTTGATTAGATTTGCTATCAAATTTTCTAAGGTTTTCCTTGCCGTTTTTAAGAATAAAACATTTACAACCAAAAGTATGGAAATAAGAGATATTTTAATTCTTGCCATAGTACAATTCAAATGGAGTTTTGTTGAGTATGGGTCTAGCAAAGATTCTGTTAATAACAAAATATGCAATGTTCATTGCTTTAACCCAAAAATACTATGGCAGATTGTTTTAACTCAACATTATCCTTGTCATCTCTTGCAACGATCTATTTTTTCTCTCTGCTACTCCATTTTGGTGGGGTGTTCTTGGTGTAGCGAAAGTTTGAAGAATTCCATTATTTTGAAAAAAATCAGTGAATCTATGGTTCACAAACTCTCCACCATATCACTCCTTATGGCAACAATGTGAGAACTTTGTTCATTCTATACACATTTGGTAAATACTTTAAAAATGAAAAAACTTCATCTTTAGATGCTAGAAACATTATACATATGAATCTACTATAGCCATCCATAATGACATATGCATAAGTTTCCCTCCAAGACTTTTAGTACTTGTTGGTCCAACTAAATCCATATGTACCAACTAAAGGAGTTTAGTTGTGCATACTTCTTTATTTCATTAAAAGATTCTTTTACTTGTTTACCTTTCATGCATAATTGATTATCAAATTTGAGTGTTGGTAAGCTAAAAATAAGATCCTTATTATACAGTCTTCCAATTAGATTTTTGTTGGCATGTCCTAGCCTTCTGTGCCCTAACATGGGTTCATTGTCATTCACAATAAGAAACTTAGCTTGAATATCAAAAAGATTAACCAAATATATATTTTCATGTCTTCTACTAGATACTATAACTAATTGAGACTTATCTAATACAGAACAGAACTGAGATTCAAACACAACCTTGTAGCCTTTTGCTTAGGAGATTGTGTTTTAATCCTTCTACAAGAAGCACAACTAAATTTGTAGTAGATAGTGGTTGGCCGACCTTACCAATCTCAACTATTATACCTTTACCATTATCATCAAAGGTTATTGTTCCACTAAATTTCATTCTTAGTTCTATGAACAACTCCCTATTCCCTATCATGTGCCTTAAGCAACCACTGTCGATATACCATGTGCTGGTCTTTGTAGCTCCCAAGCACACATGCATGGATAAAATTAAGTATTAACTTTTGCTACCCATTTGGGAATGGGCGTAATGCCCTGCACCCCCACCCTATGCGTTTTTACCTCGCACTACTGAGGCCAATGTGGAACTCTACCATTTCCCTTCTTATTAAGAAAAATCTTATCATAACCTCATCATTTTCCTAATTTTAAGGGAAATGTCCTGCCTAAAATTTGGCAGAGTCTAACCTGTATTATGGACATTTATACCAAATATACATGTATAAAATTAATTAAAATATACAATTTTAAAATCAAATGACAACAATTATATCCAAAACACTCAGAGCCATACTCACAGCTCCGCCCAAGATTGGAACCGGATCATGATGGCAATGCATTTTATAGGATTAATACAAATCCATCTGCAATATCATGAATAATTACTATGACATGTCATTACATTTAGTTTACATCATTTGGAATAAAAAACATTCATACATAATTATATAATGGGATTCCAATCCCAACATTCTAGTATACCATTAAAATATCTTCTACTCTTGCTCGCCAATCCCAACCCACAGTTGGAATTCTTTACCTGTCCCATTAGCTAAAAAATAGATTAAGAAGATGTGCATTTGAGCAACTCAGTAAGTAGGCAAAAATAGAGAATAAAAAATATATAAGAACCACGATTTCCCAAAACTAGAACATAAATAAATACATGCCAATGCAATCATACTATGAGGCTTACATCCTAATTCTTTTCTATACACACTCTACGCTTTTCAAGTGTATAATATCATAACCATGCAATTCAAGCACCTCACATCACATCTGAGCCACTCTGGGCTCATCACACCATGCCATAAGGGCACCCTATATTAAAAGTATGTCATACAGGCATATCCTTATAACTATGCTTTTTAGGCATAACATAACAAATTTTACTTATGGAATGTTTTGCGTTCCATCAATGCATACACATTCACTTAATACAACATATAATATCATCATCATGGGATATACTCATCCCTTCTATTTTATCTAGTACAAACTTGGGATATTTTCTACCCCTATTCATTTAGAAGACATCCACATACAAGGATAAGCATAACATAAGATACTTTATAGCTTTTTAGTCATTTCAATCCAAGGGATACTCTCTATCCCCTTTTATATTCATGCATACATACTATTTACGAGATAATTCATATCCCATTACATTCATACAATCACATCATGTCATAATCATCACACACACTCAAGGAGTATTCACTATCCCTCAATAAACATGTATTTAAAAAATAGATAAACATCATTTTTAAGCAACCATGGGACATCCACAATCTCTCATCCAAAACACACATGCCCGAAACAAACATGGGATAATCGTTATCCTCATCCATACATTCAAATCACAAAGGGGGCCGCCTACTTACCTCAGGGTTTTAACTGCAATCACAATCTTGAAGCTCTCTGCCTTTTCATGCTTCTCAGATCATCCTGTACATAGTCGCAATGCCATTTATAATCATGTATACCATATATCATATCATATTAATATTTCTTTCATATCCAATCTCAAGCTATACTCATCAAACACATGATAAACACCGATTAAATTAGCATTTTCCAATAGGGCATCACAAGAATTCTTCATTTCCTACAGCATTCACTTCATATACACATGATTATTACTTAAATCAACTTATAAACAATTCAATTAAGCATTTGATATATTCAATTTAGGGATTACATAGATTACATAGCTTATACTTCAAAAACCCCAATTTGATCTAAACTAGATCATGATCCAAAATTCAAGTCACCAGTCCAAATGACCTTAAACAAGTCTTAAAACATCATAATCATGCCATTAATCATTTTTCCATGTTTAATTACATATAAGTTACAAAAATTGGGGTAAAAACACTAGTTACAAATTAGGCAAAACCCTAGCCAAGTACATATCATGATTCCTCAAGCCCCATTTAGTTCCAAACCCTTATTAAGCATGCAGACATCATTTCCCAATTTCTAATCAGATCCATCATTTTTTCTCCCAAATCCCCAAATTCCTAGAACTCTAACTTAAGAAAATCAGAAATAAGGAGGAAAAAACCAACTTACCAAGCAATCCACTCATGGCTTTTTCTTGTGGACATAAATCCAAGCCCAAAACTCCAGTTGGCACCATCCATTTGAAGGAAACTTGATTTTTCTCCCATTTTCATAGTTCAAATCACCAAAATTTGGGTTCAAATGACATGATTTACTAGCTAGGTAAAATAATTTCTTAGCTAAATAGTAAGGAATCAAACCTAAAAGAGGCTAGGGAAAAAGGGAAGAAGAGAACAAAACTGAAAAGGGGGAAATAGAAAGAAAATAAGAAAAAATGGAATGGGGTCAGCCTTAAAACATTGGGTCACTGCCACTTGGCAATCTCTTGCCATCCCAGGAGCCTGCCCCCAGCCTCTTGCCAATGGCTAAAAACCGCAGCCACTTTCTGCAGCCGCTTATACCACAGCCTATTAGAGCAGTTTTAGTGCATTGGACATAAATTTCTCTTCCGAACTCCAAATTGAGTGATTGTTATTTTATTGGATAGATAATTTCAAGGGATACAACTTTAATGTTGACTACGTTTTCCAAATAAGCCCACAAATATATCAAAAATTTAGATAAAATTGACTCATCTCGTTCATCTCATTATTATTTTTTCAGCATATGAAATAGTTTTTGGTGTATTAACCATGACTTACTCATGAAATATTGGAATCAAGTGATTCTTAATTATTTAAGAAGATAATTTTATGACCTATAACCTTTTTGTTGAATACTTTTCCTAATTCGTTCATTAAATATGCCAAAAATTGAATGCATGTGACACCTATGTCATAATTAGTTTCATGTTCTTATACACTTACACTTAAATCATGGCCTAATAATTTCAAAATTTTTTCTAAATTCACATTTATTATACTCTTAGCAATAATTCACAATACTTTGCAATTTTAATACCTAAGGCATTACAAACTAACCCCTTTACAAAAGTTTCATCCTTGAAACTTTAAGACTTGCTTAGATCTCATTATTTTCTCAAGTTTCCAATTTTGCATATCCCTTTAGTTAAACATTTCACATCTTGTGGATTCGTATCAAAGGATACACCATGCAAGTGATATTGATCATATTATATATCTAATTATTTAGTAATACTAACACACTTTCTCATCCATGACATTTAACATGCCAATGTAATCAAATCAAATAATTTCATAAAGACTAATTAAGTTTATTCCTCATAACTAGATACATACACGACATTACAATCTTCTAGAACATGGAAATACACAAATAAGCACATACTAATACATATTATAATGAATATATTGCAATGCTCACTTGCTCACATTATACATGTAAATTCAGATTGCGTTTTATATAACACCACATAACATACTGCCTTATGACAAGGCATCCTTTAATCACAAATGATATTATCAAATACAGTTTTTATAAATCCAACACATAAATGCAAATCAATGTATACCAATGATAATGCAATAATATAATACTCATGATACTAATGATAATGCAACAATACAATACTCATGATTCATAATGTCACATGAATGCAATGCTCATGATACACACTACCACACACTCCAGGCCCAGTGCATCCTTACTAGGAACTTCACCGACATTAGGCTCAGTGCATCCTTATCAGTCACCTCACCAGCATTACAATCTGTCCCTTCTGGGGCTGGGCATCCTTATAAGGAACCTCCCATAATACTATCTATACTAATTAGACTATCCAAGCCAATCATTAAGTAATGCCTAGCCATGCAAACTACTCACACAACCCCTTACAACAACCAATTGTTTTCATGAGCTAACCACTTACTCACTAGTTTTCAAACTTACTAGCAAACTTATACAATGGTGGATTTTATGAGCTTACCACTAATTCACTGTTTTGCACCAGTAGTTTTTGAAGAGTTCAGTAGGATGGTTTAACCCAAGAGAGGAGGGGTGAATTGGGTAAATAGAAATTTATTGCTTAACCCTTGTTGAATCATTTCCCTTTTTCATGCTTGTATATGGTGTGACATAAGATGAATAAAGAGATGCATGAAGAAAAACAAATGGACAAACACACACACACACACAAAGACAAATAATTTTTATACTGGTTCAGGACACCGTCCCTGAATCCACTCTTCCAAGAACACCAACTCATTGTGCTTTGCTTTGGGTTCTACTATATCCCATACAATGGAATCCATAAGTGTCCCCGACACTTCTTTTGGATTCCAGCCCTAGGGGGCATGAATATGTATCCCCAACACTTCTTCTGGTTTTAAAGATCACAGGCAAACTTGGTAGTTTTTTTGAGCTCACTACCAACTCACTGGTTTCGAAGCTTACTAGCAAACTTGATGGTTTTCCAGAGATCATAACTCATTACAATGTAGTTTATCAAGTTTACCACAAACTCTCTGGTTTTCAAATTAACCAGAAAATTATTACACATTTAAGCATAGAGGAAGATATGATGATCTTTTTTAGCTTGATCAATAATAAAGATCTTCCCAAAATATAAATAAAATGACCATAATGATAAGCAGATTTAAGCTCATGAAAGATAGATAATGACTTAAGCTCTTGGCCATGGGTGGAAGGATTTGCACCAAGTTGAGCACATTTGAAATGGATTCCTTCACCACCACCGAATTGTCCTGCTTGTTCTTCTTAAATAGCTTCTTCAGAATTTTGATCATTGAAGAAGATTGGAACTGATCAATGCAAAGACGAGAGCAACATTGAATGAATAAGACTGTTTTAATTTTTCTGCCATTGAAGTCCAGGTCTTTCTATTTTATCTCGAGCTGCGGCAACACCAATCAAAGAGGAGGATGAGCTGTAATAAATGTGTTTCTCATTTAACTCATCACAACATTGAAAAACTTGCAGCACTACCTATTGCCAGAAATGTTGACTAGTGTAAGTTTGCATAATGAAGGCTCAAATGCAGATGCCATTTATATACGTAGTCACACAAACAATTTTCCTCTGACACGTCATAGCCTCTCTCTATCTGCATTACTCTGCCATAAGTTGCAAATGAATTCTCCCATGTTTGTCTGTTGTCTATTAAGTAGTAGACGAACTTTGATGTATATGAAGTTATATTGACTGATAAACAAACACTTCCTTGTCTACTATAATTCCTCCAGAAGATTATCTGTTGATCAATCCTTCATGTATATGCTTTGTCTATTAAAGACAGCAGACTAACTTGAATATTATTGACGAAGATGAGCTGATCAATTGACAAACAATTCCCTTAATAAGAATAGATGAAGTAGGATATGCTTCCTTTGTTCTTCGTCATCTGTTGGAGGTGACAGACAAAATTTCTTAGTCTTGCACTAACAGATGACATGAGATCTTCTTCTTTAATTCCTTGTTATCTGTTGAAAGTGCCTGACAAAGCTTACTTCAATTTGCTTAAGCAGATGAAGTGTGGTGTTCGTCTAGTGTAAGCGATAGACGAAGTGTTTTCTACTTTGTCTTGGATAGAATACTTTGCACATTGCATTTGTCTGTCGTAAGTTGTATATGATCATGCCTTTATTTATTGTAGCCTAATTTGATCCAATTAACTCTTTGTCTGTTAGGCTTTATCTATGCTCACTGTGCAACATCTTTATCATCTTCTGCTTCGGCTGAACTTTGTCTGTCGTAATAGACGACCTTTTGATCCGAAGATGAATCAGAGTTCTATAGCTTTTCTGCACACTTCAAGCAATGTAAGGGGTTTGTTCTAGCAACTTTTTTGTCTCTTTAATCTTGATCTGTCTATCTTAGCTTAGCTGAAGTTGCACTCCCTTCTATATTTATATTATCATTCTTTCCTCAGACAACTCTAGTCTTCTTGTTTCTTGTATTTTTGTCTAAGTGGCAATTCTTCTTTCTTTCTCTGTCTAAGTATTTTATGGAGCTTCTTCTTCTTTCTTTATCTCAGACAAGCTTCGTTTGGTTGATGTAGATGGTTCAAATTTCTCGAACAAAGTTATGCTTCTTCGACCATGGCTTCATCTTCAACTCCTTTGTCTGCCAAGCCTTGAGTTGCTTCTTCATCCTTGTGCTTTTATCTTGTATAGACTAATCAGATATAAGTAGTCTGCAACTTAAGCTCTCTGATCTTACTTCTCCTTTATCTTCTTGCTTTGCATTTGTCTGTTGATATTTTTTTATTGAGGCTGACAGACAATGCAAGCTCATTGTAGCACATCTTTGAAGCCTTGTTTTTCTTCCATACTTTTGTTCGTGGAAGTGTTTTGCAACCTTTCTTATTGCTTGTCTTCTGCTTTATTCTTGTTCTTCTTCTTCCACAATTTTTATCAGTTCAACTTCTTTGAAGCTTAGCAAATTATTGTGGCAGTTTGGTGCAAACAATCATTATACTGCACTTGAACTTTTTTGCACTTGCTATATTGTTAACTTTCATATATATATATATATATATAATATCAGAATGTATTTTATCCTCATGTGATTGTAACATTTTGTAGAGTAAGGAAAAAATACATTTCCATTTAAAAGCATAATATGAAAGCTTAAGTAATTATGGTGCTTAATATGATTTAGATTTTTTATGTAGTAAGGATTAATTAATGTTTATTGTGTGAGCACCATAGAGTGAAGGTTGTATGCTTTTTTAATTAATCATTCATAGTCATATATATATATATGATCATTAAAGATTTAAGAATATAGGATTCTTAATTTAAACAATTTTTGTTATCATTAAAATCATATTTAATGTAATCCTAACAATTTTCGTGAGCTTACCACCAACTCTCTTTACTTAATTATACAATACAATCACATATCATTTCCACCCATGCATCACATTTACATGCATCATAATTCACAACAATACATTATTCATAATAGTTCAAGCTCATAGCCAAATACAATGTCAAACATATGAGGGATTACATAATTTCATCAATCTCATTATCAGTCAACACAACTCAAATAAATCATGATAACGTCCATTATCCATCAGCACAATCATGGTAAACATGTCAATTTATTCAATCAATATATCAATTACATTAATGCCATCCAAGCATTACAATCATAACAATGTCATCCCAACATTTTCAATCACCATTATACATAATCATACACAATGTCATCCCAATATTGTAATCAATCACATCAATGACATCTCGACATTACAATCAATCATATCATTAAAAGACAGAATTGCTTAAATATACATAACAATTCATTTAAATCGAATTACAAATATAAGCAATCACTAATAATATTCAGTCAGAGTATGCTTCCATACTCAAAACACAAATATCAATTACATTTGCCAACAATACATATCTACACCTTATGGGTGCCCATTCTCATTACATCCATGCCATCATTGCGTCTAGGCCATCAAGGTATTCAAATCTTTTTAAACTTATCCATATCTCATGGATATCACGTATGATATTCATATCATTCACAATATTTAAAAGTTATTCTTTTTTGAATAAATTAACAAAACATACATACAAGTCAAGCCAGTCACCCAAATATACATTTGAGACTGATGCCACAATACATCACGTAGTCAAGGCACAAATGACAACTCATGAAACTTTATAGTTTCATCCTTTTTACTTTCATATTTGCAAATATTATAATAACAGGCCAATAAGATGCTACTATGGGCACCACTATGCTTCCCTGTGCTACTCTGCCCATAGGAAATAATTATTATTTTGTGCTATCACAACACTATCAAATTTATTTTATATGGATATCATATTAATCCTAGGCATAATCATAACATATCACATCATCATCACATCACATTCAGATCACATCTATAGCACCATTCATATGCCCTCTATTCATTCCTCACGCCTTCCTATTTACTCTCAAGATGACTTTTTCTCATAAATCCCCTTGGCATGTCATTTCCTAGTTTTTTCTCATAACTATTGCTATCATAAATCTAGACTTAGTGCTTTCTCACTGGTGAGTAGGACGTACCATACAAATAAGCCACAAGAAAGGCCCTGATACCACCTGTGCTCCACACCCCCACGCTATGCATTTTCACCTTGCACTATTGAGGCCAATGCGGAACCCAACCATTTCCCTTCTTATTAATAAAAATCTTATCATAACCTCACCATTTCCCTTATTTTAAAGGAAACATCCTACCTAAAATCCAACAGAGTCTACCCTATATTATGGACATTTATACCTAATATACTATATGAAATTAATTAAAATGTACATTTCTATAATCAAATGACAATAATGATATCTAAAACACTCAAACCCATTCACTTCATATACACATGATTATTACTTAAATTAACTTATAAATAATTCAATTAAGCCTTTTATTTATTCAATCCAAGGATTAATAGATCAAATGGCCTATACTTCAAAAATCCCAATTTGATCTAATCTAGGTCATGATCCAAAATTCAATTAACCAGACCAAATAACCTCAAACAAGTCTTAAAACATCACAATCATGTCATTAATCATTTTCCCCATGTTTAATTACATATAAGTTATAAAAATTGGGGCAAAAACATTAGTTATGAATTAGGCAAAAACCTATCCAAGTATATATCACGATTCCTCAGGCCCCATTTAGTTCTAAACCCTTATTGAGCATGTATACATCATTTCCCCCATGATTTCTACATCAAATCCATCATTTTTCTCCAAAATCTCCAAATTCCCAAAACCCTAACTTAAGAAAATCAAAAATACGGAGAAAAAAATCAACTTACCAAGCAATCCACACATGGCTTTCTCTCATGGACATAAATTCAAGCCCAAAACTCCGGTTGGCACCATCCATTTGAAGGAAACTTGATTTTTATCCCATTTTCATCGTTCAAATCACCAAAATTTGGGTTTAAATGAAAGATCACATGATTTACTAGCTAGGTAAAATGATTTCCTAGCAAAATAATAAGGAATCAAGCCTAAAAGAGACTAAGGAAAAAGGGAATAAGAGAACGAAACCGTAGAAGGGGTAAACAGGAAGAAAATAAGAAAAAATGGAATGGGGTCAACCTTAAAACATTGGGTTGTTGCCACTTGACAGCCTCCTACCACCCTAGGCACCTGCTACCTTAGGCACCTGCCACCCCAGGCACCTACCCCCCAGCCTCTTGCCGATGGACAAAAACCATAGCTGCTTTGTGCAACCACTTGTCCCACCGCCTACTAGGAGCAATTTTAGTGAGCTAGACATAAATTTCTCATATGAAGTTCAAATTGAGTTATTTTTATTCCACTAGATAGATAATTTTAAGATATACAACTTTCTTATTGACCACATTTTCCAAATAATCTCACAAATATATCAAAAATTTAGATAAAATTAACTCATCTCGTTCATCTCATTATTATATTTTTTCAACATACAAAATAGTTTTGGTGTATTAACCATAACTTACTCATATGAAATTGGAATCAAGTGATTCTTAATTATTTGAAAAGATAATTTCATGATCTATAACTTTTATGTTGAACACTTTTCCTAATTCATTCATAAATATGCCAAAAATTGAATACAAGTGACACCTATGTCATAATCAGCTTCATGTTCTTATACACTTACATGTTCTTATACACTCACACTTAAATCATAGCCTAATAATTTTAAAATTTTTGCTAAATTCACTTTCATTATACTCTTAGCAATAATTCATAATACTTTTCACATTTTAATGCCTTAGGCATTACAATGGGTCTAGGTGGATTATGTCGCGCCCCGCTTTTTGAGGCTCAACCTACCATTTTGCACTATATTTCACCAGGATTAGCACACTTTAGGGTGATTTGATTGGGTCCCATTTTCTAAATGGTCTACTTTCTAAAGAAAATTGAATAGAGCCTCCCATAAAAATGGAGCTATCCAAACTTGTACAAGCATGCTACCCATCATAATATACATTGATTCCAAATAAAATAATAAATTAACTTCTAAAATACATATACTTACAATCCCACAGCCTAAGATTTGGGCTAAGTCATGATGGCAGTGAACCTACTAACTTAACATGTAATTCATCCATAATACTAATCTAACATGCCACTACAATTCCATAAACATCATTTACATACTTAATTTATTATTATCCAATAATTAAAATCTATTAATTACAATCATATAGATCCAAATGAAAATTTGATTTTACTAAAACACAAAGGGGATTACAACCCCACCATTTTGCCATATCACCAAGACATCTTCAAACACTGCCCATTAGTTCCAACCCATAATTGAAATTCTTTACCTATCATGTCATCTAAAAAAATAAATAAGAAGGCAAGAGTTCTGAGCAAACTCAATAAGCAAGCATGTTACTAGAAATATAATTCAAAATCAAGATACTTTACATTCAATTTTTAAAGCCAATTTAGTCCATACTCAATACTGTCACATCTCAAACATGCCAAATTCATCATCAAAATTATCAAATTCCATAATTTATGCATGTTATTCAATGGGATGTTCTTCATCCCTTCCAATAGACAACCAAATACAAGAATAATGGTCCTACAACAAACATCAATAGCCCAATCCAAAGGATACCCACTATCCCAACAAATCAAATGCATCAATCTTAAACATAAAAGGGATGTTCACAATCCCCAACCAAAGAAACCATTCCCGAATACAATTAAATGGGGTTTTCATCCCCAATCATACAATATAGCTAATCAAAGGAGGGGTACCTACTTACCTTATAATTATCCCAATTCCATACTCTTCGAATTCCATGGCTTTTCTTCCATTCTCAGATAATCCTACATACATAATATGCATAATAACCCAATTTATATCTTTCCCATTGAGACTTTCCATCATGCATTTGCTAGGCATAACTTATGGATTCATTTCCATAATAGTCTAATAGACTAGATACATTCGTAACATGATGCAAATCATATTCAAATAGCCTCCATATTTTATTTCCCAATCTATGATCAAAGGCCCTACACATAATATATAAATCACAATCCAATCCATATGACTAATTTATAATAATGCGATGATATGCAATATTCAAATATCATAATCCATTCATGGGTATGTCTATATCTGTCTCAAGTGCTTAACTACACTTGATAATTAGCCACATGGCTATTTAGTTTAATTCCTCTATAATCATGCAATTGAATACATCATATTTAGGAATACATCATATTTAGGCTTATTCATAGTTAATTATAGGCCACAATCAAGTTAATCTTTTATACACAGTTTTCTTATTAGAATCTTTCATCAACCATCTTATAGATCTCATACGTTTGCAAGTTTCTCAAAAACACAATTTAGGGACTTCATTCCCAATGACCTACAATCAACCCATAACATAAATATCATTGAATTTAGTGTAATAACATGCTAACCATGCCTTTAATCCAATTAAACTATACATAATCATTTTGTACACAAAATCTCATATTACTATTCATGAATTACTGTTCACAGCCATAGATCATGATTAATCCAATGTTATCATGTTCAAATCATTCCAAACAACCCCAAAACACTATAATCATGCAATTAATCATTTTCCCCAAGTTACTTCTAATTCGTAATTTTTCCTAATTTTCACTAGTTGAGGAAAGATAATTTAATAAGTCCATACCCTTTAATGAAGGTATTAATCATTTTACCCCAAGATTTTAACAACCAAAACTCATCTTCTTCCCCAAAATCACTATTCACAGATGGGTTTCCAACCCTAGCAATGGAAAACATGAAATCAAACAGAAAGAAAGAGATTTAACTTGAGATTCATGCATGGCCTTCACTTTTCATCCATTTCCCCCTCCAAATCTTGAAAATTCACCACTAATCATGTTCATATGGTTCTCCTATGAAGAAGACACACCCACATAGCCAAGATATTGGGTTTTGATCCTTAAACCCTTTCTTTTTAATGAAAATACATGGATTTCCTAGGCTAAATCATAAGAAAAATGAGTGGGAATTATGAGTTTTTAGGGTAGAGATGAGCAGGGGAGGAGGAAGAAAAAAATGGGTTACATGGGCTAAAATCGAGCTTAAAAATGGGGCCAGCGAAATTGACACTGCGGCCTAAAATTAGATGCTGCGGCATAAAATTTGAGTGGCTAGAAAGTAATGTATTGTTTCAAGCATAAATTCTTCATAAGATATTGGATTTAGGTAATTTTTGATGCGTTGTATAGGTAATTTCAAGATATACAACTATTATATTGATCACCTTTTCTAATTCAGTCTCCAAATATGATTTATTTTTCCACAAAGTTATACCTTTTGTTTTAACCCAATTTAAAACTCTAGAGACAACCATAGTATTTTGGCTATAACATTTTCATATAATATTCAATTTATGTGATTCTTAATTCATTGTAAGGTAAATTTAAAAAGCTACAACTTTCATGTTGGACACTTTTCTTAAAGCATTCATATTATGTGCCAAAAATTGGGTATAAGTCATACCTATATCATTTTCAACTTTATGTTCTCATACAACTGTGCTCAAAATATAAATTAAATTCATTTTTTTAATTTTTAACACTCAATAACACCATAATGTGGTTAAACATGTAATTATCCAAAATTAAGACCCCCAGGTGTTACAGATTAGTTGTAGAGAACGTTGGTAACCATTGTTTCTTAGGTGTCACTATTTTAACTAAAGGAAATTGGGTTGCATTTATTACATTTACAATTGTCTCCGAAACCCAAATCATGGTCTGTTTAGGCCTAGATTTTCTTTTAGAGATATCATTTTGTTTCTTATATTGCTGTTGTCTACTCTTTTCTTAGGTTTCATTCTTAACAAGGTAGAAGTCAATGCCTTTTTTAAAGCATTATTCTTAGCTTTGACTTGCTCAAGTATGCTATTGGTGATATGATTACTCTTGAGCTTTGAATTAGATTTTTTCCATAAAATCTGATTATAATTCTTCTAACATTTCTTCATGATTTAGAGTTTCAGAATTAGAAGTTACCTGCTCTTCATGGATTGCTAGGAAACTGATCCCTATATGGAATTCATCTTGATCACTTCTGTTTGGAGAAAGTTGGCTGATTTGAGTTTTATGTTTTCCTTCCTCTTCACTCTCACTTTCATTTATTATGTTCTCTAGCATCTCCCATGTTGCTAGAGCCTTCTTTTACTTTTGGAATTTTCTTCCTGTTCTATTGTTGTTATTATTGCTGCTCCTACAGTTATTTCTGTCAAAGTATGAGTTGTATCTCTTCTTTTGCTAATCATTTTGTCTTTTGTTTGGTTCTAGGTAGTCAAATTTTATGTGCCTAGGTTTGCCACAATTGTAACACGTGGGTCTTTTTTTTCTTTCTATCCTTTCTTCCAACATTATTTCTTGAGCTGTTTCCAAACATTTTCTTTGTTAGCATGGATTTGAATCTTCTTGTAATCATTTCCATCTCCTTGTCTTCATCTCCACTTATGGATGCCTTAATTTGGGATTCATCATTCTCTGACTCACCTCTAAGAGCAATTGCTTTCTTTCCCTTAGGTTCTTTTATATTTTTTTGCTTCATTTATACCTCATGAGTCATTAAAGAACCCATGAGCTCTTTTAGGCTCATTGTATCCACATTTTTTGCTTCCTGGATTGCTATCACTTTGGACATCCATTGCTTTATAGGGATCTTAAATTTTTTTCACTATTTTGGGCTCTGCATACTTTTCTTATAAATTCTTTAGCCCATTTGTTATCTTTTGAAATCTTTCAAACATGTCTGAGATTAATTCTGTCTCCTTCATATTAAAATCTTTATATTCCTGCACAAGAAGATTTATCTTAGTTTCTCTTACTTATTTTGTGCCTTTGTGTGCAATCTCGAGTTTGTCCTAGATTTCCTTTGTTTTATCATAGGAGGATATCTTGTCAAACTCAGAGGATGTAAGGGTGTAGTAGAGGCAGTTCTTTGCCTTTGCATCTCTTTCAGCTACTTGAATGTCCTCAACAATGTATTTATCTTCAATGTTTAAGACAATCATTCCATCCTTAATGGTTTTCCATAGCCGATAGTATGAAGCAATCAAGAAATTTATCATTCTCATCTTCCAGTATCCATAACTTGTACCATCAAATAATGGAGGTCTAGAAGTGCATTGACCTTCAGCAGAAGTGTTGTGTAAATAGCTGGCCATTAGGATCCCTTCACAAGTTATATAATTCAGATTGTGACAAATAATAGGTGAAATCTGCTTTAATACCAATTGTTGGTCCTGTTTAGATGGTGACTCAAGAGAGGGGGGGGGGGTGTAAATTGAGTCTTTAAAACTTTCAGCTAGATAAGAACTATAGTGCAAAGATGGATAAGAAAAGGATGACACAATGCACTTAGACAGATATTTTTATAGTGGTTTAGCCCTTCACTTGGGTTTCTACTCTACTTCTCTGAGTTTGCCTTTTCTGCTAAACTCAGGTTCCACTAACACTTTCTTTGATCAACACTCTTCTAATCAAACAAATCCACTTGTTGGTTTCCAAGCTCATCAACTAACTTTTACAGTCCCTAAGCAAGTTTCCTACTCGCTTACAATACCCAAATGCGAGCCCTTGGCTTGCAGAAATATGCAAAAGGACATAACTGTGTACAAATATTGATGCCTCTAATAGGATGGTTTTGTACTACATTAAGAAATAGTAAACATAATAAATATAACAGTAAGCAATAAAAATAATCTTCAAGAGTGGTTGAAAAAGTCGCTTTGAATGCTTGGTAGAGTAAGGCGCAGTGGAGTTGATCTTGTAGAAGAAAACTTAAAGGGTGGGTAAATGCTCTCTCTTTTAGTTTTCCAAAATGAACTTGTTACTTCTATGTTCTCTCTTAACTCTTTTTATATTGATGCTTCTAACTACTGCTGTTATGATAGATGAGGCTCATTAAATGCGAGGAAATATTCAAATATTTGCTGTTGAGCCATTATCATGGTTTTGAAGTTTCTGGCAATGTAATATAGGATCCTCTAATATTGGATTTTGGAGGCCTTTCACACATGACATATCGCCACATCTTTGGATTCTCTGAAGTTTAATTTTTGTTCCTCCAAAGTGGCACAAACATGGCAACTTGTGTTGGATCCATCAAGGGCTGACTTTGAAGTACTTCTTTATCTTCGAAGTACTTATCCTGTGACTCCAAGGCTGTAGTGCTTTGTCATACAAAAGCTAACTCTGAAGAATTCTATTGTATCTTAAGTATTTAATCTGTGACTCCGACAAATCATGTTATCTGAAGACTTGTTCTATTGACTCTAAAGTCCTTGTCGTCTATCTCCGAAGTGCCTTATCTACTCTGAAGATATTGTCTTTCATTTTTGAAGTTCTTCATTGACTTTGAAGTTATTTTCTTTTGTCTTTGAAGTGCTTGACCAACTCCAAAGTTATTGAGCTATGACTTTGAAGTTCTTTTAATAATTCTAAAACTTTTTTTTCTTCAACTAAGTATTCTTTTGAGTATATTCTTTATTTGTATACATGGTTGTCTTGAGTATTTACTTAGTTTCTTCCTCCAAAAAGTTACTTTATGCTTAAAGTTGTTTGAAATAACTTATTTAAGCATTATGAAAATTGGTCTCATAGATTAATTTGAAAATGTTTTTGCAAGCACTTGAGAATTAATTGTTTGTACCTTAATGTTCGCTCATGTCTTTGCTCATCATCAAAACATGGTTGGTTAAGAATGCTCACAATCAAGCTAGATATGAGAGTACGCTCAACAAAATTGAACCATATAGTTGAACTGTTGCTCTTGCCTTTCTATTAATGGAGTTGTTCATTTATGTTTGCTTCTCCAACATCTGCTAAATGTTAGATATCTGATCTTGCAACTCTGAAATCTCTAATTCAAAATTGGTGGAATGTGCATTTATTTGATATTGAGATGTAATTGGCTTTGAATTGCTTAGGCTTGGCAAACTTTATATAAAAGAGGTGCCTGCTTCCTCTTCAATTGCTTCCTCATTACTTTATTCTTTAGTGTCTAGATCATGGACTCATCTTGCAAAATAAACATTGTACCAAGAGTTTAGATAAAAATCTAACTCAAATATACATGATTAACTACAAAAGATAAACTAGCCTCACCTAATGAGCATGCAATCACTAAGCTAATGCTACGAAAATAAAGAAAGTTCAGAAACTTGAGTTGCATCTCAAGAAGCGCTTTATTTAAAGTCTTATCCTGACTATGGCCTTCCATCTTTGAGTTGAATTTTAGCTTTTTGGTGTTTAAGTTCTTCAAATCTGGGTATTGGCTTATGCTCAATAGTTTATAGTTTCTCTATTGAAGGAATTTATCAAGAATGGCCTTGTCCCAAATGGAATCTAGCCATTAAACTATATGATGAGGTGAGATTTAATATTTACTATGCTTTAGATAGACCAGTTGAGAAAAATACCTACAAACGGATTGAAATTTTGAACAATGAATGTGTGACTATTGTTGTGATGGATGAATGTGTTCATGAACTGTCAAAAACTTATGCTACAATTTTAGTCAGTCTAAACATGACAGGTTCAAGTGAAGATATGGAGCATGTCCTAATGTTGGACAAATCATCACAAGTTTGCTCCAAGGTGGAATTACTAGAAGAAAAATCATTGGTAGAAGAAATAAAAGATGCATCAGAATGGAAGCAATCATTCATAGTTTTAAAGAATGTATTTTATAGTGATGAATTATTCTTACTGATGATTACTTCTTTTTCTTTTTTAGGTGTTGAATAAGATGAACCACTTCGAATCAATGACCAAGAAATGAAATACAAAGCCTTCAATGAAAAGATGTACTTTGAGATTAAGGTGGAGGATGGAAACATTGAAGGGCAACCTAAAAAGTCAGTGGAAGCAAATGAGGATGCACAAGAAAACGTTCACAAACCAATCTAAAGATTCAAAGGAACAGTGCATCAAAATGCCAAAATTAATCAGAAAGACTAAGAACCAGAGAGTCAGGCTAAGGACTATAAACTAAGTTAGGCTGATGACTATAAACTAAGCACTTCTTAGGAGGCAACCCTTTTCATTTATGTCAAATTCTTTGAATTAGAAAATTTTTTATATTGTTAAAGTATTCCATTGACAATAACTACATTAATTTAATTTGATTCAGTTTGATTCTTACGATGTCAATTTTACATTGAGTTCTATATCTATTTCCAACAGTGAATGGATGTTTTATGTTTGGTAGGTTAAATGCTTGAATTGGAGGATTGAGAATCAAGAAAAATGAAACATTGAAATAAAGGGTTCATTGGTGGAGCAAAGGAGCATTGAAAAGGGTAAAATCCAAGTTAGAAATTTTGGAGTTGTAGCATTGAGAAAGTTTTTTTTTGCAAAGGAAGTGGGCAAAACTTTTGGCGCTGGAGTTGTAGCATTGAAAAAGTTTTTTTTTTTTGCAAAGGAAGTGGGCAAAACTTTTTGCACTGGAGTTGTAGCATTGAAAAATTTTTTTTTTTTTTGCAAAGGAAGTGGGCAAAACTTTTGGCGCTGCAGTGCCCAAATTCTTTTTATGCCCAATAGTTCATGGCCCTCTTATTTCACCCCTTTCTTTGTGTTCTCAAAACCTATCTCATTTCCCCTCTTTCCAAACCCATTTTCCCCATTCTAAATCGCCACTTCCCTTGATTAATCCATGAAGCATTACCCAAACTCTTCTTCCTCCTCCATTTTATTTCTCCATGGTCAACTATCCTCCATTCTCTTTCTACAACAAGTTCAAGGCTAGGATCCTATGTTTGACAAAGAAGCCTGGGAGAATCAGGTGACATCCATCTCAACTCACTCCGTTTTCTTGTCTTGAGGTTCTTGTGTATGATTCCAACATAATGGAAGTGGATTTGGGTGTTGGGAGAAAAATTTTTCATTGTGCGCATCATGTGTTTGAGAATTTGATTGAACCAAAGTAAGAGTGAGCCATGGATGACATTTGTGGTGCATTTGGAAGCTTCTTGTATAATAATTGCTCAAGTGGAGATTTATGGAAATTTTTGTGATAGAATGGTGCAAATGGAATGTCTTTGTTGAGGCGGCATTGAGCACGTTCATTGTGTACTTTAGTTATTTGTGGAATTTCCTCTAGAAAACCAGGTTTATGTTTCATCAAGTTTGGGAGTTTCTAATTGCCAACTGAGTGATTGTTGCTCAAGGGAATATTATGTTGAAATCTTGTGTTGTGTTGAACTAGAATTTATCTATTGTGTTGAAGAACCCAAAGTTAATTTGATTGTTCACCTATGTTCTACTCACACCATGCCTCCTAAGAAATCAATTTCTACGAGACCATCTAAGAAAAGAAGTATGGTAGAGTTTGAATTAAAAATTGAACCAACATTCTTCAATCCACAAGCATCTGACATTTACCGCTCCAAGAAAGAGGATTTTATGCAACATATAGTGCGATTGATGATATCATTGGTGAAAGGAACTGGAAGAAGTTCATAGCTCATCCAGGCATTGTTGTAGTGCCAATGATCAGAGAGTTCTATGCAAACTCCAAGGAGCAACAAAAAGTCAATCCAAGAGGGCTACAGGCACCAATAAGGGGGAAGAAGGTGCCTTTTGATAGATTCACCATCAATCAAGTCTATGAATTCCCAGATATCAAAGAGGATGAGTACTCGTCCTAGCTTGAGCAAGGACTGGATTTTGATCCTATCATCACTCTCCTTGCTGACTAGTGGATGAAGAAGAATGACAAAGTGCTCAGCTTTCCACGAGGGCAGCTAAAAGGGAAGAGTCGAGCATGGCACTATTTCATCTTAGCCAAATTATCTCCATCAAGCCATGTCTCAGATGTTAGAAGAGAGTGAGCTTTATTGAACTATGCCATACAGACAGGGTTGTCCATTAATGTGGGCCGAGTAATCGAGTGGTCCATTATATCATTCATGATAGGTTGATTGACAAGTGGACTTCTCTTAATACCTACTCCACTCTCTGAGTCAGTCTCATTGCTGTACTCAGGTTCCACTACACTTGATCAGCTAACTATGATCAATGAACATTTGTTAGTTTTCCCAAGTTTACCAACAGTAAAACTTTGGTTTTCAGAACTCGCCAAAAACTCTTCCAATTCTCCCAGCAAATCTAACTACTTGTTGTAATTCACACAAATAAATAGCAAGCCCATTACTTGCTATAATAGAAACTGTAGAAGCTGTATAGAAGTAAATGTCTCTTAAACATGTAAATTGTACAAAAATTGATGTAGAAATAAATAAAGATAAACAATTAAAGATAGATCGTTCAAACTCCTAAAAGTTGATGAAATGATGAGCTTTGAATGCTAGTTTAGAGTTCAACATATTAGAGTTGAAATCTTTGGAAAAAAAACTTTAATGTTGAATAAATGCTCTTTTTCTTCACTTCAATAACTTCTCTTTTTTTCAACCCTTTGAATGTCCTCTTATTACTCCTTTTATACTAAGATTCAACTTCTTCTTGTTGGAGAGGACAATGTTCATTAAATGTGAGTGAACGTTCAAATTTTTGACCATTGAGAGTGTTCTCATAGCTTCCGACCATCTGAAGTAAAGACTTCACATTTGAAGCATTCCTTTAGCATGTTTGAAGTGATAGAGTATCCCGTGATTTGTGCTCATTGCAAACCCTTAAAATTAGCACCTTTGGAACAATCTTCAGCATGTCTGAAGTAAGACTTCAGAATGTCTAAAGTGGCATGAATTACTTAGTCATGTGCCTTTGAACTTTAGTACTTTTGACATTATCTTGGGAACATCTAAAGTAAAACTTTGGCATGTTTGAAGCTGGCCTTCATGACTTCTGAAGTTTGGGATTAGGTCATTTTCAAACACTTTGACTTGTCCATTATAAACATGTTTCAATATGTCTGAAGTGAAATTTCAAATTGTCTAAAGTGGCATTAATCTTCAGCATTGTGGCTTCATACTTCAGCACATCTGACATACTTCTACATGCCTGAAGTGTCGTTAACATTTGAAATGTCGTTTACTTAGTAGCATAGTTTAGTACATCTGAAATACATTTGAAGCTACTTTGAAGCTCATGTTTGATGCCAGACATATCCTTCAGCTGTAGTTTGCCCTTTGAAGCTTAAGTTCAACTTATGAAACACTTCTAAAATTATTTCAAATTTAGTCTTTGTGTCTCCAACCTTCATTCTTCAGACTCTTTAAACTTATTCATATTCTATGTTTGTTCCTCATGGTTTTAGACATGTCCTAGTACATCTAAAATTTTCTTCTAAGTTTAGGGTCATTCTTCCTTCAGCATTCACTAGTTTCTTCCTTTCATAATTGACTTTGGTGGATCTCGTCTCTGTTATGAGCTTGAATACTCTGTCAATATGTCTGAAGTTACTTTCCTTAATCTATTTCATAAACTTATTACTACACACTTATGAAAGTAACTATCAGTATCCTAACACTTCAGTCACATATTTTTGCTCATTATCAAGACTCAGCTGTCAAATCACACTCATCATCAAAATCAAAGCAAGCAAAGGGGTTAGGATTAACATTCTCCCCTTTTTTGATGATGACCAAACATTTGAGTGATGTACCTTTCAAAAAACATAAATAGAGAAACTAAGAATGAAATATCTACTAAGACTAGATAGCTCCCCCTAAATGAGTACACTAACTACTTCTAGTGATCATATTTGTTATATCTCCCCCTTACTAAGTGCACTAATCTAATTATTCTTACTACTATTGCTATTTCTCCCTATTTTTATCATAATAAAAAAGGCACACAAGGGAAAAGGGAAATAGATAGACACAGAATATGACGAAACAATTGGATTTTATTGAAGAATTGATGCATACAATTTATAGAATACATGAATACAATGAGTACATTAATCATACAATCGGGCAGCCATAACACAAAGAAAATAGTACGTAGAGAGAAAAACAACAAAAAAATGTTATAGGTTATGGGTTCTTGGTTGGGGGCTTGGGTCTTTTGGTTTAGGTGAGAAAAAAATGGGTAGAGGTTCTGGTTTTTCTAGAAACTATAATTTTGGTTATTAGATGAGTAGGAGCAAAGGTGGGATGAAGAGGTATGGATGTTGGGGGTTGAAAGAGTTGAATGAGTCAAATTCATGCCTAAAAGGTAGGATTAAGTAACTAAAGGAAGTTTGGATGTTGATTGGCTTGAAGGGCTGGGGTGTTGGCAGCTATCTTGTGAAGATATTCCTCTTGATGGAGGATGATTGGTGGAGGTTTAGAAATGGAAGGCTTGGGAGGAATTTTGGATTTGGTTTTGGGAGGAGGTTTGAGTTTGGAAGGAGGTTTAAAAGATGATGTAGGCTTTGGTATGGGATTGGGTAAAGATGTAGGCTTAGGAGTAAGAGTGGTGGATGGAACACCAAGAGGTCAAACGATCCTAAGTCTCTCCCTATATCCATGATTTGATAATTTTGGTAAAGGTAGAGGTAGATCTAACATGAGGACATCAATATGGAGTTTTCTTCTTTCTAGATACACTCTTTTAGAAGATAGAAGAAATTTGGATCAGATGAGTCAGTTATAATGTTATATTTCTTAGGATGGGTTGTTTTAATGGAGACAGATTTGGGTTTAGACATAGGCAGTGGGACAAGTTGAGGTAAGGAATGAGTGCTGGAGTCTTCTCGATATAAGGGTAGGAAATCATCTACATCTGGAACAGGCTTGGGTTTGTTATTTTGGGGTGTATGTGGTGGATAATTGTGGATGATGATGTTGGATAGAAAATTTGGAAATGGAAGGTCTTGAGTTGAAAAAGCCGTATTTTGAGATTTCAAAACAAAGGCTATGGTTTCATTTATCTGGCTTCTAGTTTGAACTTCTTTGTAAGTCATTTTGAACCATTTGGCAGGTTTCCTAGAGGCTGGAGGAGTTGGTTTGGATAGAATGGAGGCTGAATTGGAGTTCGGATGATTGGAAGACAGATTTGGTTGGAAGTTGAGGAGGAATTGCTTTAGGTGGTGGAAGTGAAGGTTATGTGGTTGGTTGTGGTGGAAGTGAGGATTATCTAGAAGTAAGGTTTTCTAGATTAGGAAACATCTAATTCAGAGGTAGAGGAGTCAGAATCAGATGAAGTGTTAGTAGAGGAACTTAGAGCAATTGGTTGGTCAATGGGAATTTTTGAGAAGACCATGGATGTTGATATGGAATGATGGCTGTGAAGGTGTTTGGTTGTGGTGAAGCAGGAGGTGTTGGATGTGGAGAGTGAGAGGCAGGTTGGGGATGGAAGGAAAATTGTGAGGGGGAGGAGTGAGTAGACCTAATGGGTGAGGATTGTCTGTGATGAGGAATGGAAATGATGGAGTGGAGGATTGGGTTGGTTGAGGTTGGGCTCCAATGGAATCAACTAAGGAGATCAGTGAGTCTAATTTTAGATGCACTAATTCCTCAATTTTGTCTATCCTAAGGTTAAGGGTTGAGAGACATGTTTCTATGTCGGTGAGCCTAGTTTCAAGGCTCCATGGGATCAATTGGGTAGGTGGAGCAGGTGGAGATGAAAGTGGTTTTGTGTGGGTAGTTCTAGTAGATGAGGGAATGGTTGAGAAAGGTTTGAGTTGGTCTGGAAATGGATGGGGTTGTTGCTGTTGCCGAAGCTTCTTCTCTCATGGATTCATCTTCTCTTACCATTTCTTCCTCTCTTCTTATTCCTTTTGCCCTTGAAGTTTCTTCCTCAACTCTTATCGATTCTTCTATTATTCTTCCTTTTTCTTCTTCTCTTACACTCTTAACTTATTTTGCCTTCCTTAGCTTCTTAGTAATCCATTCATTAAAGTTTTCGTGAAGCCAATTTTCTTCAATGTAACTGCATTCACCATGTCAATCTTCTTAAATTCTTCTCCTTCTTTTGTTGATAGATCTATTCCAGCAACTTGTAGGAATTTTGTTAGAATTTTTCCATAAGGGAGTGGAAATCTCAATGTGCTCTTGACCAAATACAAGTGATCTACAATAGCTTGGGCGAAATCCACCTTCTCTTTTATTCTTCATTGCCCAAAGAATTTTAGGCATCCTTTTCTTATATCTAATCTCTTCCTCCAATCTTTGGGTTAATGTTGTTAATGATCATAATAAGAGCCAATATGAGATTCAAGTTCAAGTGAAATGAATGAAGATAATTCTCTTTCTCACTAATTTCCACGTCAACTAATTTAGAAAATAATTTAGCTATTGTGGATGGCCACTCATGTCCTCGATTTTAAATCTCTAGCAAACTTAAAGTTTCTCGTATTACTTCAAGAAATAAATCTACCACTTTATCTCCTATCCAAGATTTCTGTGTGCTAGAGCAAAAATTACATATTAGGGCTTCCACCAGCCTAGGGTGACATCTATGTTTGTGTCGTATAAAGCTCTCCCAACCCTAGAACTTACTCTAGTTGCACACTTCCAAATCTAAGTTTGCTTCTCCAAACACATCAAAATCAAATACTCTTCCTTTCTTCAATTTCTTATTAACATATTGCTTCAAGTACTTAAGGTATGTAGACTCATTACTTCTGAATATTACCTCAAGTGTGCTATTGTCCTCCATTCTTCATCTTTGCAATAGAGATACTTCCTCTAGTTCTTCTCTTTCACTTCTTCTTCTAGATTCAATGGATGTAAATGTCATTGGCACACTTGCCCCCCTTGTCCTTGCTAGAGTAGCAATTGGGTTTTCATGATTGAATGGTTTTGGCTTAGAGTTTAGGAGAAAGAGGGTTTTAGAGAATTTTAGAGCAGAGGAAATGGGCAGATTAGAGTGGGAATAGATCATTTAAGTTTAATAGAAACTTCAATAATCTCTTCTGAAGTAGTGTTTCAAACTTATGGGATGAGAGTTTCGAACGGTCTAAAATGAGGGTTTTAAAGTGCTTGAGTTAGTCTTAGGGTTTTAAGGGTTTCAAATGATAGATAGAGTTTCAGATGGTCTGAAGTTATAGTGGTGGTGCTGTCGTGGGCACCCAAATTTAGAACCTTGCTCCAATCTAATTTTCTGTAGTAGTGTGAGTAAGGGT